>PVKM010038015.1:0-14251 GCA_004027735.1 Carollia perspicillata
TCTGAATTGTGTGTTTAATCCGTGATTTTATTTGCTGTTGGCCTGGGAGCGTGTAAGAATGCTTTAATGTACATGCTCATGTGTGTGCTTTTAGTGACTGGAGCTTTATAGGCACGTGCACAGCGACACACATCCTTCAGTTTACTAGCTCGTAAATTATTGCAGGATGTTTGTATCTATGTTGATAAAAGAAATGGCCTTTCCTTTTGGTTCTTACTGTGTATTTTACTAGTTTTGGGCTTGAGTAAAACACAGAATGGGTGAGGTAATATTCCATTATTTTCCTACTGGTTAGAAGAGCATATATAATAGAACAGTCTGTTTTGTGAGAGCGTCACAGACGTAACCTGAATGCCAGCGGTACCTAGTGTCGCCTTTGTGGGGACAGTCTTGCCCAGGGCTGTGTTCACACAGAACCCTAACCGTGGTATGTGTCTGTACCTGGAGCTGTGACCTCTCTCTCAATCCTGATAATCATTATAGCCACCTTCTTTCCTTTCTCTTTGGAAAGGGCAGCAGAGAAGAGGGATTATTCCACAAGTGGCCAGAGAATTCAGCTTGCAGCAAAGGTATGTTGCCTCAAAAGGAGGTCAAGTGGGGTCATGCTGGGCAACCCCCTTTCCGGTGATTCAAATATCTTTTTCCACGAATTTCCAGGTGCTGCGTGTGTTCAAAGGCGCATGTCCACATAGTATTGTCATTCAAACATGGGGAGCTTGGCCTCGGGTCTAGTGTGTTGACACCGTGCAAGGCTCTGATGTTTTCAATGTGTTTTCTAAATTTTATTCCCATTTTGTGCACTGACCCAAGGATTCTTTAAATGCGTGTGGTTTATTTCCCACGCTTGGTGTCTTCTAGCTAACTTCCTGTTACTGATTTCTGCTGTATTTCCACTGTGACCTTAGGACATAGTCTTTATGATTTCTATTGCTGGAGATTTGCTGAATCTCGCATTATGTCCCAGGTATCAGCCCTATGTTGCCTTGCAACAAATGACCCCAAAACTCAGTAGCTAAAAATAACATTTATTCTGTCACGGTTTCAGGGGGTCAGGAAATCTGGCTTTGGGTCTCTTCCAAGGCTCCAGCCTGACTGTAATATCTCCTGCAAATATTTTAAAACGTCCGCATCTTAATCTCACCATCTTTAACTTCATGAATGAAATATTATCAAATATATGTATTTTATCACTGCAATCGGACACTTGCTACATGACCGTCACTATGCGAACCTCGGGGCAATGCTGTTAAATAAAACACCACAGTTACCCATCACTGAGTAGAAATTACAACACGGCCAATAACATAAGCTGACCGTGACATGAGAATGAATAACCTGCTACAGGTCAGTAAATATTAGATCCATCTGCGGACTCATTTATAGGTATGTCTATAATGCCGAGGACCTGTCAAAGTCCCTTCATTCAGAAAATTTGAGTGCCTTCAGTTTAACACCGGCTCAGTTTTCCGTCTGGTGAGTTCGGGCCCTGCTGGCCGTCTGCAAGCCCTCCACAAATCTTGCACGTACACGGAAAAACAAGTGCACACCCTACAGAGCCAGCACGTTCCTTTCTATTTCACCAATCTTTAAAAAATATTAAATCTTAGGACATTGTTCAGAGGCTTGGCATTATGCAAAGCGTAAATTTTGTTGTGTGAAAATTTAGGCCAGAGTTCTGTCTCCAAAATTTATTACGTATATGAACTTGAAAAATGTGTTTTCCCTTCTGAGCAACTGCTTCATTCAGGGATAAAATAGTGATGATGGGGATGCTGGCGTTAGTGAGAAACGACCGTCCTGGCTGCTCAGAGCCTTCCTCTGGGAACCGTCTAAATCAGTGCCCTTTGAGACGCGTCCTGCGTGCTGACGAGTCAGTACACGTGGACCGCTGGAGACCAAAAGCGAGTTCACGGCCTCAGGTTACCTCTGGCCTTACCCGCTTCGGACATACGTCAACAGAGGGGCCATAGCCGGCAGGTCCCTCCCACTGTGTCCAGTTCTCCCATTACAGCAGATTTATGAAATTATGAAGCATCTCTATACTGAAATACAGCTGCCTCCTGTGCAAAAACCCACCTCTAAACCTTGAACCTGCATCCAGCATTTTGCAGCCGCAGACTCCACGGACAAGACCTCGGGCTGAAACTGTTGTCCAGAGCACGGGGCACGTGCGGCTGAGAACGTGGACTCCTGTTTCCCGCCCGAGGTGGGCGGATTCTGCGGATACCAAACGCCTCATGGGACGTGCAGCCCTGCCACAGATCAGCGGCCTGCGCGGCACCAGCCCCGGCGTGCTAGTCCCGCGACCTTGAACCGTCCAGACCCAGCCAAGGTAACCTTGCCGTTACTCCCAGCGCCTGGATGTCCTTTCTTACTCTTAGTGGGCCGTGTCCTATCTGTTCCCCGTCCTCTTCTTGTTAAAATGAATTGTCTTATCTTATTAGTGTTACTGCTGTTTATTAAAACAATTGCAGCTTTGATACAACTGGAAATAAGAGAAGCAGCCTCTGGAATACCCTTTCTAATGAGCTGCAGAACGCGCCAGAGCGGAGTCCCTTTTCTGAGGCTGCTCCTTCTGCGACAGAGCCCTTTCTGGTGGTCTCCCCAATCAGCTGACGCCTGTGCCGCCGTTCCGCGTCCGGTGTATCCTACCTTCTCTGCAACGTTTCTGCAATTGCTCTAAATCACCATGGGTGTCTCTGTCTTATGAACTCTGTGGCTTTTTTTAGGTACTTCTTTGATTAGGTATTTCTTGTATGGCTTTATTGCTACGCAAGCCCCGAATCAGCCCTCTGCATTCTCCGAGTTAACGAAAGTGCTGAACGGTGTTCGCAGGTGTGTGGGATTTTGGGTGATGGCACGTGCACGCAGAATTCTTACTTGGGGAGGATGTGTTGAAAGGTCGGACACGGAAGGGGGCTCTCTGCGTCATTAGGACTCAGCCTGGAGCTTCCTCCACAAAGTGGAAGAAAGCTTCAGAAAAGAAAGAGAAGATGCACGAGTTAGACATAAACTGGTGACTTTTCAGCCGAGACCATTCGCGTATGTGTAGGCAGGAAAAGCGGGCATGTTGCCATCAGTTACCAGTAACGCGCCTGGTTTGGTCTTACATACAGGGTCCAGCCCAAGTAACGCCCCCTTTTATTACAGAATCTTTTATTGCAAAAGCATAGGCATGTAATTCTGAAACATATCACAGTATCACACTCAAGCACACCATATGACATTTTAGGTGAGATGTTCAAATTAACACTAGAAATTATTACACCCATATGATCAGCCTACCAACTGCACTCAAGCAGGTGTTACTTCCGCCAGACCTTGTATGTCTTCGAAAGGACCCAAAACTTGGGAATATTTGTCAGCAGGTGTCAATGTAGCTATTGAATTGTGCTGAGTCATTTCTCTTGTTGTCATTTGAGGCTTTCGTTTTATGAAGCTTAAGAAAACAACAACTGTGTAAAGGAAGCCAGTTTCGGAATGCGTTTGGCATCATAGGATACTGGGTGTTTCGTTGTTGACTGGGGGAAAATATGAAACAAACTCTCGATGTTCAAGGACCAAGAACTCACTAAGAGGAGCCATCTGTTTTAGAATGGTGGTGTAACGTCATGTGCGAACACTTCATACTGGGACGTGCAAAGTCATTTGTTGGCCAGTGTCACCATCGGGTAACACTTTCGTTTGTGGCGTCATTTTCTCTACTGCTGTTTTTGTTCAGCCTCGAAGCCTCTTTCACACGCTCTTCTGAGACAGTCTTCCAACTGGCCCCCCACTTCTAGCCAATCACTCCTACAGCAATCGTTTAAAAACTGAAATCTGACTTCTTACTTCCTTGATGAGTACTTTTAATAATGTCCTCAACCTAGAGAATAAATTCAAAACTCATTTTGAATGACACTCAAAATATCCTTTACAAGATAAAGCCCGGCTCCTCTCCAGGCTTCTGTCCCCGTGTTAACCGCCCCCATTTCAAGTTCAACCCATGCAAAACCACAGCCACGACTGACTTTATATTTGGCTGGGAGTTTTGCTTTTGTTTCATCTGCATGTGTGAGGTGGTTTCCTATTTCTGTGCATTCGGGAGGCTTCTTTTGCAGCCTGCAGAGCACCCCCGCGCCCTGCTAGATAACACACAGAGTTCAATATTTAGCTCAAGAACTACATCTGTCCAGCCCTCCCAGGTGCAAATGACTGCTTACCATTTTGTGGTCCCAATGTACCGGATACATATTTTCACCTACCTAATAGCAAACTATATTATATTTATCCATGAACTTGTCTGTGAACCAGCTCTGCATGAGTGGCCCTCGGAACAGAAACTATAGTATATTACCTATATTGAGTGCTTAGCCTTTAAACATGCATTGTTCAATTGATAAAGTTCGTGTTATAGCTAGAAAGAAAACAAATTCAGCCTAAAGTAATTTAAATAGCAGAACTGTAGTTCTCAGTGGCAGGAATGAAAGTCAGATCTAGATATACTTTGACCCCAAACTCAGAGTCTTTGGAAATGCTGACATTTAAAAGTTTAGGACCACCGAACACTAACAATTTTCAAAGAGAGAGAGAGAAATGTGTGCTGAGAAAGTCAAGTAGGGATTTTTATTTTTCTTCCTCGGTTTTCCTCCCTTGTTCTGGTGCTCAGACTATGTCTCCCTTTACACCGTTCCAGTCTCACAAAACTGTGCTCCAACGACCAGCTCTGAGAATATTAATGCAAAGTGTCAGGGAAGGCGAACATCCTATGGTTGGTCTGTCTATGGCTGGGACACGGGTGATGTCGAAGAGCACAGTATCTGGAGATGACGTGGACCCTCTACCAAGCGACTGTCATCCTTTTTCTGCTGTCACACTTGCAGGGCTCAGCCTGTAAAGCAGTATGGTCCGTGCACAGTCCGTGCTGGGGACCTGAGGAGGCCACGCCTGTCTCGTACCTCCTGCTGGTGCTGTATAGTTCTGATCTGCCGTTTCCAAGACAGCTGCACCGGTGCTCTGATGTTCTGTTGCAGTGTGACTTTGTCCCTCCTTCGGACAAGAGTTGGAGTCTCTCCCTAGCCCCTTACACGTCTTTCATGAAACCCATGACTGGGTTTCATCAATACCGTGATCCAGAAGTGACAGTGTGCTAAGTCGGGGTCTAGGCTGAAGAGATCACGTACCTTCCACTTGGGTCCCCCATGTAAGGAAGCTGATCCAGTCGGCGAGGGGAGGGGAGGCCCCATGGAAGCCGTCGGGTACCAGACAGGCAGTACGAGTGGCTAGACCTGCACTGAGGCTAATCAGGAATGCCCAGCCCAGAAGAACCCTTATCTGAACGTGGCATGGAAATGAGCCCAGATGAAACAAAAGCCATGTGTGCCCAAGATAAAATCATGAGAAACGATAAACCTGCATTTGAAGCTGCAGAGTTTGGGACTGTGTCTGACCCAGGAAAGATCACCAAACAGTTACTTCAGTTTCCGGGTGCAATAAGTCAACGACTCTGCACATGATAGATTAATGGGAGAGGAAGATGGGAAATGTTGTCTGATGATGGTTTTTAAAACAGTAACCTGTTTTCTCTCCTTGCTCTCCTGTTCTGTCTTCAGACAACCAAGCTCTTTTTCTCTCGTTGGAACAAGAACCACTGCTTTGTATTTCAGTGAGCAGATGCCTGCTAGCCTCCGAGGGGACGTGGCCCTAAAAGGGCTGTGCGTGGGCAGTGGGGGTGGGTATGGCTTCTCTGAGCCCGACGGCCGGGCTATAGAGTAGGACTTTTCCCGCCTGAGCAGAGAGCAAGAAACTTACTTCTTGTAACTTACTTCTCTCTTAGTTGTTATCTCAAAACACTTGATACTAGAAACCCAAGGTCTGATGGGCAGGTTATTTATAACCCGGATGCTATTTCTGTCCACCTGCTTCCTCTTAGCTTTTCTCTGTCTGTTCTCAGTGGAAGTATGGGAGTCACCATTTGTTGGTGAGCGTCGAGTCTCAAAGTGTGAGTCTTTAGTCCTGACGTTGACAGATGCTTAGTGGACAATGGAATCGGACCACCCAAGGGGGAAGGGAGGAGGGGGAGCTGAGAATGGCATGTAGAAGTTTTCACCTACATCATCAAAACCATATTTATTAAAGCATTTATAACTGAAAATGTAGAGGCAGAAAAATACCTTTCTTAGGTGTCACCACCTAACATTTTGGTCTAAAACATCGTTGGGACTTCGGGCAGTAGGGTAATGACCCAGCCTGGGTCCATAAGTAGCAGAGGAATCGCAGCTGTCGAACAGCGAGTGACACCTGGGCCTTCACCTGGAGTCCGTGAGCGTTTCTCAGACAGAAATGTGTGTGCTGCAGTGTGCGTCTGGTTTCCCCTTCAGAGGTGAAGCCCTCGTTTCCACCACAACTACCAGTGTGGGTTGTAGAAGGCGCAGAGCTGCAGGTGGTTTGTGTCTCTCTGTGGCACTGCCTTTGGCCATGAGAAGCTGCCTCACCCAAGACCCTGCCCCTTGCCCAAGGGCTGCCTGTAGGTAGGGAGTGATCGATGTTGACGGACAATTTTCAAGGGTCATCCTGACCTTAGAGCTTCTGCCGTAGGGATTTCAGCCTTTCCAATTGCTCACACTGATGGGTGCCTTCCACGTATTTGGAAAATGCTCACCCACTGCTTCTTTGAATAATTCTCCCTCCCATTCTGCCACTTTCTCCCTTCTCTGGAAATCCATTATACTAGATTGTTCTCTGGTCTTCAAGTATATTAATTAGAAAATTAGTGTCTTCGTGCTGCTTTGGTCTGTGTTGCGCATATATTTTGTAAATCTTTCAGTTAGCTTCACCCTGACTGTGCTCCTGTGTTATTTGTTTCATTCGTTGATATTTTAACTAAAAGAATTATATTTTTAGTTCCAAATTTGTCATTTTTTCAAAATATGTGGTCACTGTTCATAATAACCTTTTCGATAATACGTACTTTTAAATCTACTTAATATATTTTCCTGCATGTTTTTTCTGATGGTCTCATCATTTTGAGAACAGAATTTGTAGATACATCTTTAATTCCTTCCCCTTAACTCTGCCTCATGGTTAGTGATATCTTTATTGATGGTAAATTTTAATTGTCAATCTTTGGTCCTTGACATGTCCATGAGAAGCCGTGTCTAAGATCCCCCTCCCAAACGGATTTCCTTTGATGGATTACACAAGGGCCTAAGAGAAACTGGACCTTGGGATCCCTTGCAAGTTGTTTGGAGTGTCACTGGGACACGTGGGCGTGAGTGCATCTCATGGGCAGGAATTCTCAGAGGGGACACATTGTTCGTTTCTTCTCCTAGAGCCAGGGGTGCACAGTCTGTGCCCTTCCTCCCATTCCTGTGGGGTAGACAGCGATTCTCGTGCCCTCCCCAGGGACCTGCACTCCTGATGGGCGGCGGGGGTCCTGGCCATCAACCCCAGCTCAACCCCAGGCTCCGCCTCTCGTCACTCCCCGAACCCCAGACGCACACCTTACCGGTGCATTTTTGCATGCCCATTTACTGTGCCTTCCGCATCCGTAGATTAGGGGCCCCTTGAGAACAAGGGCCAAGTCCCTCACTCATGTTCAGTTTTAGGGGTCCAGTAAGGTGGCCCGTAATTTACTATATGTGTGTTGAGTTAGAGTCATTTACATTTTGATACACAGGTCAGTCCTCAGGAGAGATCCCTTTAACTTTTCACCAGGCAGATTTGGGTATTCCCTTCTATTGCAGCATCTTAGCTATTTCAGTATAATATTTTAAATGTGTTTCCTCCCCTGGATTATGGTATTTGGAGCAAAGGGAATGTGCCATTTTTATGCCCCCCCCCCCCCACAGCGCAGTGTTTCAAACACTGTGAAGTTAGAAGTTTCAAACTTACCTATGAAATGTATGCATTTGAAAAAGTGGCAGAAGTAAAAGGATGCTAAGAAAACATTCTGATTGGATGGAGAGAGGCAGAGGAATGGTTTACCCTCCACCCCACACGCATTTCATCCCGGACCATTTCGTGTTACAGAGAGGTAACCTTGGAGGGCTTTACATCTGTGCACACTCCAATTCCGTGCCTTGGCCTGGTCCACAAAATTAGTACTTGACTTACTATAATTCTACTCAGAAGAGCCAAAGACCTTATTTGTAGGCCAGCCAAATGGCTTATACTCCAGTTTTTTAATAGTTAACCTTTTCTGAAGTCACCCCCTCCATTTCAGAGTTAAATCAGTGAAGGGTAGGTGTTTAAATGGCCGACCGTGACATTGAAGGGAGGGTTAGTTTCTAAAATACTAGCCAGAGGAGGAAGTCCACTCATCGGGAACATGCACATTAAACCTGGAAAAGCATCATTCTGTTATGCATGAGCAATTTCATGATTTTTTTTGTTATAGCACCTTGTTTGCTCCAGTACCTTACCTAATGTAACTGGTGATTGATTTATTTTATTTTTATATCAGTGTGTGGTTGCCTCTTGTGTGTCCCCTGCTGGGAACTATCCTGCAACCCAGGCATGTGCCGTGACTGGGAATCAAACCGCGGTTGTTTGGTTCGCAGGCCCACTCTCAATCCACTGAGCTACACCAGCCAGGGCCTTGGTGATTGATTTTTAGAACCTAAAATGTTATGTGTCCCCTACAGAATCTCCTGTTTTGGGAATTTCTTCCTGCATGTTCAAATGGCAAAAATACAATAAAATATACATTAATGGATAAGACAAAATTATAAAACTAATAGTAAATGCATATTCAAATACATTTTGTATCCCTTTCTGACCTTTAAGTCTTTCCAAAATATTAATTTTGTTGAGGTAATTACATCTGGAAGAATGACTTGTCTAACAGTCTATAAAATGTGACAAAATTAATATTTGATCAAAATAAATCTATGCCCCCCCAGCCCTTGAGTAGAACCCAAGAATAATGTTTGTCTTGAGGGTACTGCTCTTGTTTATGACAGGTGCTCTCTCTGAGTGAAAGGAAATAAATCTTTCCAGGCTTGTGTACTTTCCTGGTCCTGTACGATTAACTTGTACCAGTTTGTGTCAGCCTGACAGTGATTCTTTGTAAAGGTAATTAACAGAGGAAATCGTTAAACAAGAACCGTATTTTAATTGCTTCTATGTCGTGGCGTAGTTTTTAGTCTCAAGATGAAAAACTCCCATGTGAGATAGTGGCCACGCGTTGCGCCCCTCGAGTTCTCGGAGGGGTGCAGTCGGAGCGATTGGTGTCCATAACGTCCCCCGAGGATGAGCGCTTTCAGGAGGGAGTGGGGAGCTGCTTCGAAATGGCCGCTTTCTCGCTTTCCGCCTGCCTTTTAAGGTCGCCTCAAGTTCACGTTAAGTTTTGTTTTGTGCTCAGAGGTGCCATTTATTCACCGAAGCCTCAACAAAATGGGGCTGAGATGAGTTTACTTAAAACGAAGGGGGCTGGTTATTTATTTTCCTACATCAGCACAGTCCGCGCCTGCCTTTCCGCTGGTACCCAGGTGTTTATACGGACGCCTGATCTACGGGCCATGATCACGTCACTCTTAGTTTTGCAGTCAGTGATCTATCTGAACGTCATCGAAGCGTAGCGCTGCCTTTAATTAGACAAACATTGCATTTTTTTCAAATTATTTCTCAAGCCAGCGTTCACATCTATTTGGCACAATTAAAATTATTATTTATGAGTTTTTCTTTTAAGATTAAATATTTATAATAGTTATAGATAATAGTGCTTCGTAAACAGGAACAGATCCTGTATGAGGTAATAAAATAGTCTTTTCCACGAAGCAGAGATATGTGAGAAATGGACGTCATTCCTGGGCACTTTGACCACATATTAAATGTCAGGAGAAGAAAAATTGGTTAGTAACCACTTCTTGTTCTAGAGTCTTCCCTTTTATTTATTGATATGCAGTGATGAATGATGAATATTATTGGGCTGTGACAAAAGAATGTTATATAATGAAATATGTAATTATATGAAATTATATAAATTACGTATATGCACAATTTAAAAATGCAGAGGTGAGGGCACCCTCCGTGTCAGATGACGCAGAAAATCGGCTCTGTGATGATCGATGGCTGTTCTGCAAGTCCAGGGCCTAAAAATTGTATTGTTTAAAACAAAGTCACCAAGGAAAACAAATGGAGTATTTATGAATAAAAATGCTTTGTTTAATGTTTAAGATCGTTATATAATGATATTAACAAATTACTACCTGTAGATGCTTGATGTCATCTGTGTCCCTACATGTTTATATATTGAAACTGACCAGAAGGGTTTTTTTAAATCTTCAGATTTGTAAAATAAATTATCACATTATTTTCTAGTTTCCTTTGTAATTTGCAATGCATGCTGCATTTTACAAACTTGATCTAGAATAAATTGCATTTTATACCTGATAGTTTTTTTGTAAAATGGAAATATAGATTGTTGCCAGTTAAAGTGTGTAGATTCTCAAACTTCCTATAAATATTAATGTGATGATAGATTGATAGTAAACATAAATTCATTGAAAAATTATCCATTTTGCTTAACAATTTAGAACCTTGGTTATTTGATAGAATATCTGGGAGAAGGAAAATGGGAAAGACAGAGAACTGGCCCAATTGATACCTCTGTACCTTCTAATCCCCGAAGGACAGAAATGCACAAATGTATTATTTTTGCTGAGCATGTCACTATATATGGAAGGCTGTAGAAATTGATGTAGCATTCATTGGATATTGGCCTAACAAGGCACAGATTTTCTGCAAATTGTTTCAATCACCAAGCTTTTAAAATAAAATTCCATTTTGAGTTAGCACGATCCAGTCTATATTGATACGATCAGATCCGCAGAGCCGTGTAAGGAGCTCATCTGGCCAGTAGTGACAATGTTCCCCAAACAAAGGCCGTCAGTTTCTTGCATCGATGCAGTGACCCGAGCTGCATCCACATCATTCTGTGTGTTGTCCTCCAAACCTCATGAACTGCCATGGAAAACAGGCTAAGATGGGATCAGCCAGCCCTGCAGAGCTGTTCCTGAGCCTCCACCTCTCCGGTCCCCCAGGCGACATGCAAATGTTCGCCGGGGAAGGTGGGCGTTTTATCGCTAACACCACTTTTCAGTATTCCCACCTCTCCAGAGATGATTACAAAATTACACTTCAGCGGGAATATCTTTTTTCAGCTAACACTTTCAGAACAACATGCCACTGCAGGACCGAATTTAGTCACAGGAAGTAGAAGGAAGGGCAATTTATTCATGAATTTTCTCATGGACTTAGGAAGGTACTGGGGTCAGCAGAGCTCCTCATCCATGGGGGGTCAGTTTGCTTGCTCAGGCCCACCCCGTACTGTAGGAGGCCCAAAGGCTGCAAGAGCCAAAAACTTTCCTATGCCTGTTAATGAACTGAGCACATCAAAATCTGCAAAACTTTCCACTGTCTCTCCTTAACCTCATACATAAATTCTAAATATTGGCCTTTTTTCTTATTTCCCTTATGTCTCTACCTTGGTCAAACTAGTTCTTCAGGGGCAACGGTGCTTTGCAAGGACAATCCATCCTCAATCAAAGTGAGCCAAAGTAGTGTTAAAAGGATTGTGTCCCTCACCAAAACTTAAGAAGCCAAAATACTTAAGAACCTCAAATATTTAACAACCCATCGTACTTGAGAAGCCAAAACCTAGGGCCTTCACAGATGCTGATCAAACACTAACAAAAGGGTCCCACAATAGCCGCTGGAACTCCCCACAGCTGCTGCAAATCTCTCAGTGGAGGGGCCACTTTGAAGTCACTGCCCAGTTGGCACCTTCACCTTCTTGCTGCGTTCGTAGCTTCCTGGAGAAGGGAGGGACTCTGTGGCTCTCCTTCCTGGCCCCAGAGGGAAGTAGTGTTCCTTTTGAGTTTCTATCTTCTCTTGATCTGATTTAGTTTGTACTTTTCCTGAAGTTTGGATTTCGGTGGCACCCTGACCCGCCTGCCATCTCGTCAGTCCTGAGGGCTGTGCCAAGGATAGGAGGCTCAGTCCAGTACCACACACGCACGCACACAAGTGTTTGTGTCCATGTGGCTGGAGGGGACACAACCCCGTTCTCCCACAGCCCGATGAAGGAATAGTCCAGTATTCTTTTTGAAGTCCTCAGTAGCCCCTCCCCACCTAGAAATTAACACTTCCTTGAATTTTATTCTCATAATTTTAGAATGTGCATTTATACACCATGTTGTTATTTAATTTTACCTATTGTGACATTCACATGAATGGAAACGGTATGCTATTCTAAACTCCTCCTGCGGGGTCTCCATGAGAATATGGAGTCCAAGGGCAAGGAGAAGGGGTGCTGGGACTTCCAGGGGAAGAAGGTAGTTCCCAGGGAGATAGAAAAGTGAATGTTTGCTGAACCAGACAGAGGGACCCTGAGGGGACCCTGATCCCTGGGTCCCCAACTATTTTATTCCACGACCAAAATAGATATCCAGCTCTTCATCTCGGTGTTCCCTGACATCATCAATGGCTTCCATGCATGTGAGGTCCCGGTAACACATCTCAAACACAGGACGAGGGAGGTAACCTGACAGTTGGCGGCCGTACACCATTCAGGAGCTTCATTTAATTCCCTTTCCACCTTAACCTGCTCATTTCACGAACACAGTGATATTCCGACCATAATTTGGGCAGCTGTGACCTCTAGTTGCAATAAAAAGATAGAAAGCTAGTTAAGTCAAAAATTGTATAGAAATGTATATATCTAAGTTCATTTACTTATGTAGTGTATTAAGATAATAAAAATCATTGAATATTTACCGTGTTTTATGCATTACATCTAACCTTGCACAACAACCACGAAACAAAAATGGAGTTGATAAGGAGGACATGCATTTCCTACTTTAACTGTGAAGAGACTGATGCTCAGAAAATTAATTTGTCTTAGGCCATACAATTAGCAATTGATGGACTCTAAGTATGTATCACTTCGAAATAATACAATAATCCTTCTGAGGTACTTTTCTAATTTTTAAGAAAGAGTTTTCTTAATTCAGGTGTTACCAATTTTTAAGGAAGTTAATAACGATCCACAAAACCATTTTGTAAAGAAGATACACTTCAAAGAAAAGGGCCTGGAGTAAGTGTTCCTAATGATTGTATTGAACACCTAATGAACTTTGTATTTCACTTACATTTAGAAATAAAAATCATTAAGATACAATTTATAGGTGGAAAATATAGTCACCCAGGGCAACAAACTTATCTTTTAGTGTGTTTTGATATAAACGCCACATAGGACCTCAGACACGCCTGCCATTGGGCATTGCATGACAGGCATTGCATGACGGGCATTCAGCACCAACAAAAGTAAACGTCAGCCCTGACCAGCATAGCTCAGTGCGCCGAGTGTTGTTTCCCAGAGCGAAGGGTCGCCGGTTCAGTTCTCGGTCAGGGCACCTGCCTGGGTAACGGGCCAGGTGGCTGATCCATGTTTCTCTCCCTCTTTTTCTCGATCCTTCCTCCTCTCTCAATGAATGAATGAATGCATGAATTAAAAAATCTTTAAAAAGAAAAGTAAAATTCATATTCTGGTGGTAGCATTATTTTGTTATTACATTATCCTGGTAAACAGATTGCTAGTAAATTTACATTTGCTTGGTCGTGAATGCAGCAGATACCTGAACATTGCCAAGTTTGCTTTGTAGTTTTAATGAACTCTTTTTACCTCTCTGATTACATTTGCTCTTGTTATTAAGGGTGTTTTGGCATCAGTAGACAACAACTAGCTTTGTTGGCAAGATGCAGTCACGTTTTCATCAGAAATGATCAGATTCGTTGTGAAAGAGAAAGATTGATCGCTTTAAACATTATGAATAGGCTGAAAATATTGGGGATCTTTTAAAAAATGATGTGCACGTTATAAAAATAAATCTTGAAAAGGAGCTATGAATATTTGTCACCGAAATATGTCAGTTTTATTGCTTTTTTTTGCAAGACTATATACCATGAAATTTAAGTAGCTCAGTGTGGTATCTGGTCCCAAGTAGATGATATAAATACAGTCACTTGTCATTGTCGAAGGTAAACTAACACTAGAACTCATAGTTCGAGAAAATATTAATGTTTTACTAATTACTGAAAATATGTGTTTATCTCTTACCATGCCTGCCATTAACAGGACAGTCTGAGCCACCATCATTTTTATTATTGATAGCTAACTTACGGTGCTGCTACCCCTTGCCCACCCTTCCTGTGTCTGGACCTCAGCAGCCGAGGGTGTGAATTCTAAGTCAGTTCGTGATAATTCTCT
>PVKM010038016.1:0-14270 GCA_004027735.1 Carollia perspicillata
GTTTTGGCTTCTGGATAGGGCTAAGTGATGAATAAGAGGGCACGTACGTAGATATTCAAGAACGACCCTTGCCCATTCAAACCTCTTCCAAACCAAAACAAACAAAACCTAACATTTCATTGTACTATGCCTGAAAACTTCACATGAAAGTTAATTTGTCTTAAAACTATACCAAATGTTAAGTTCAACCCAGTAGGAGTTATTAATCACATATACTTCAGTAGAAATTCATTGGGTTTGAATTGTGGGGGAAAGAAGAGAAATGGAGTTGAGAAGCTGGTAAGGATAAGGTAGAGGAGAAAGGAACAGCAAGACAGAAGCTATAATTAACTGGGACATTGTGTATTATATTTTACCAAGGTCCAGTTCTTGAAAGCAGTTTACATGGCTTTCCATCTGTAAACCCACAGTATCGGGTTGGGGATCACAGATTGTCCTCCACCCCTCACCCAGAGACCAACACTAGAGGCCACGCTTCTCTTTCACCTTACCCCAGAAATGCCTCTTCCCTCTTAGTACTCCTACAGAAAGAACTAGGTAATTCATACTTTCTAATTAAAATAATAACAAGGACAGCTAACATACTAATATTTATGAACAGTTTACAATGTGCCACGTTCTGTGTTAAGTGCTCACAACCTCTCACATAATCTTTACAAAAATAATCTACAAGGTAGATCCTGGTAAACACTCCCATTTTACAGATGAGGAAGTGGAGGCACGGAGAAGTTCAGTAGTGCGTCCAAAGCAGCATAGCTGGTAAGTTCTAAAGCTGAGGCTAAACCCAGGCAACCTAAGTCTGGAGCCCTTGCTCCACTGTGTCATTATATAGGGAAATCTCATATAAACCAGTTATGGTGGGAAAGATCATTCTGAACACCTTTATAAAGTAAAAAAGAGGTGAACATAACAAACTAAAACTTGACCTAAAATATTTAATGAGGGGAAAATGTAGCAATTCCAGAGTAGAAAAAAATGAAACAAGAACATACATAAAGAAAATAAAGAACAAAATTAAGTTAGTAGACTGAAAAAGTAAAGTGTTTTTAAAATAAATGCCTATTGCCTCAATCAAAACAAAAAAAATACAAATTGATAAGTTTAGAAATTAGAACATAGTATGTAAACAAATGGGATCTTGCTTGCAAAAATATAAACCACTGTGACGGATCAAGTTACTAGAAAAGAAATATAACCAGTTACCCCACAAAGATGGAGTAACTGATTTTTCAAATTTTCAAAGAACAAAAAAAAACCCTGCCCTATGTTATGTAAACTTTAAATGTATATGTTTGTGTATGTGTATTGTATATTACCCAACTTGTTTTATTAAATGAAATGATTAATTTCAAAATCTAAATAGGAAACAAATCAAAGTATAGGTCAACTTCATTAATGAACATAAACATTAAGATTTTTTGTTTGCAAAAGGAGAGAAAGATACTTGACATGCACTAATCACGTGCTTGATTATAAAAATACAAAATTAGTACAAAGTAAAACTAACATATTATATCACATTAACATGAAAATGGAAATTATATATATCCTTTAAAGAGATTTTCATAAATTATTGGCTATAATTTTCGTCCTTATAAAAACTCTGAAAATCAGGTGGCATTGGTCATTGGGAGATTGTTTCTTATCGTGTGGAATTTAGTTTGGTGATTCAACAGAAAGACAAGTTCCTGATCTGCATTGTTTAAACCCATCTCTCCTAAATGAGAATATTTCCTCTGCTCCTGGAGAAGCAATGTGGAAGAAGGAGGACTGGTAACAAGAAAAATATCAGCCCCTCGAGGCGAGGACCCTCCTGTCTACAAACCATGCCACCAGGCATCTATTGTAGAAGCTAGGGAGAGATGACTTCAAGAGACTCACATGGGTGAAACACCTTAGCAAAGTCCAGGAAAATGGAGTTGGAACAGCTGCTTCAGTCTTTCAAATAGGAAACTAAGGCAACATTAGCTGTGTTGGATTTCCGGCATAAACATGATGGAGTATGTAGTAAAAGCAAAGAGCTGATTTTATTTTTAAAGAAGAAACACAATTGGTGTTCTCAAATGAGGATTTATTGTTCCAAAAAAGGTTGTCAACAATGATTCAAAAAGAAAATGTTATGCATAAATATTATAAAGGAAGAAATGAACACATCTATTTTACAGGTGGTATAACTGTGGGCCTACAAATCTAAGGAAATCAACTAAAAATTACTGAAAGTAATGAAACTAGCTGAAGGATTGACTAAAACAATGTATGTATGTATATATAAAATAGGTATGTACTGTATGTATATGAATTGTGTTTTATATATACTGATATATAACAAGGAAATTCTATTAAAATGAATTGTTACCATTACAACAAAAACAGATTGAATGCATGGGGGCTGATTTAACCTGTGGCAAAGTTTATTCTGAGAAACTATAGAGAGGGTTGTTAGTAAACTTAGTGCTAAACTATACCTGCTCCTGATTAGGAAAGTAAATGCATTACTATTTTCAAGGATAATATGTAGATTTACCAATTAAGGCCTCAGCAGGTTAATTTAACGTTAATTTAAAGCAGGTTAACAAATAAGAGTACAATTCCTCTGGTATAGTAACAAAAAGAATGCTATTACATATTTTAAAATATAATGATTATATTAAATGACATAGAGACTAAAAGGATCAGTATATCAAAGGATCAAAGGATCAAAGGATCTCAAAGGATCAGTATATCCAGGAGCTTGTTCTTTAAAAAGATAAACAAAGTTGACAAACCATTAATCTGACCCATCAAGAAAGAAAGAGAGAGGACCCAAATAAATAAAATCAGAAACAAAAGAGAAGAAATTACAACTGACACCACAGAAATACAGAGGATTGCAAGAAATTACTATGAACAACTATATGCCAAGAAATTGGACAGCCTGGGTGAAATGGACAAATTTCTAGAAACATACAATCTGCCAAAACTCAATCAAGAAGCAGAAAGCCTGAATAGACCAATAACAAAAAGTAGAATTGAAGCAGTAATCAAAAAAATCCCAGGACACAAAAGCCCTGGAACAGATGACTTCACAGATGAATTTTACCAAACATATAAGAAAAAACTAACTCCTATTCTTGTCAAACTATTCCAAAAAATCCAAGAAGAGGGAAGACTCCCAAACTCTTTTTATGAGGTCAATATCATCCTAATTCCAAAACCAGGTAAAGACACAACAAAGAAAGAAAACCACAGGCCAATATCTCTGATGAACATAGATGCTAAAATCCTCAACAAAATACTGGCAATCTGGATTCAGAAATACATTAAAAAGATCATACACCATGATCAAATGGGATTCATCCCAGGGATGCAAGATGGTCCAATATTCACAAATCAATAAATGTAGTATCCTACATAAACAAAATGAAGGACAAAAAATCACATGATCATATCAGTAGATGCTGAAAAAGTATTTGGTAAAATCCAGCACCCATTTATGATAAAAGACACTCAGCAAAGTAGGAATAGAGGAAACATACCTCAAAATAATAAAAGCCATATACGAGAAACCTATAGCCAACATTATACTCAACAGGCAAAGACTAAAAGCTTTCACCTTAAGATCAGGAACAAGACAAGGGTATCCGCTATCACCACTCTTATTCAACATAGTACTGGAAGTTGTAGCCACAGTGATCAGATAAGAAAAAAAATAAAGGCATCCAAATTGGAAAGGAGGAAGTAAACCTGTCATTATTAGCAGATGACATGATACTGTACATGGAAAACCCTGTAGTCACCTCCAAAGACTACTCAACCTAATAAGTGAATTTGGCAAAATAGCATGCTACGAAGTCAATATTCAGAAATCAGTGACATTTTTGTTACCAACAAAGAAATATCAGAAAGAGAAACTAGGGGGGGAAATCCCAGTTACTATAGCAACAAGAAAATAAAGTACATAAATTTAACCAAGGAGGCAAAAGACCTGTACTCAGAAAACTATAGAACACTGAAGGAAGACATTAAGAAAGATACAAATAAATGGAAGCATATACTGTGTTCATGGATTGGAAGAATTAACTGTTAAAATGTCCATTCTACCCAAAGCAATATACAGATCCAATGCAATTCCTTGTAAAATATCAATGGCATATTTTACAGATCTAGAACAAATATTTCAAAAATTTCTATGGAACCTAAAAAGACCCTGAATAGCCTCAGCAGTCTTAAGAAAGAAGAACAAAGTAGAACGGATCACAATACCTGATATCAAACTATACTACAAGACCACTGTAATCAAAACAATCTGGTACTGGTATAAGAACAGACACACAGATCAATGGAACAGAATAGAGAACCCAGAAATAAACCCAAGTCTCTACTGTCAATTAATTTTTGACAAAGGAGGCATAAGCATACAATGGAATAAAGATAGCCTCTTCAATAAATAGTGTTGGGAGAACTGGACTGGTATATGCAAAAAAATGAAACTAGACCACCCACTTACACTATATACCAGAATAAATTCAAAATGGATAAAAAACTTAAATACGAATCATGACACCATTAAAGTCCTAGAGGAAAACATAGACGGGAAAATATCAGATATCCCACATAGAAATATTTTTGCCTATATATCTCATAGAGCAAGGGAAACAAAGGAAAAAATAAACAAATGGGACTATATCAAACTAAAAATCTTCTGTGCAGCTAAAGAAACTATCATCAAAATGAAAAGGAAACCAAAATGGGAGAACACATTCATCAAGGATACATCAGACAAGGGTTTGATCTCCAAAATATATAAAGCACTCATATGACTCAACACCAGGAAGATAAACAATCCAATTTAAAAAATGGGCAAAGGATGTGAATAGACACTTCTCCAAAAGGGACATACAGATGGCCCATAAATATATGAAAAAAATGCTCAACATCACTAACCATAAGATAGATGCAAATTAAAACCACAATGAGATATCACCGCAGTCCTGTGAGAATGGCCATCATTAATAAACCTAAACAACAAAACAAGCAAGCAAAATATAACCAAAGACATTGAAATAGAGTACAGGCTGACAGTGTCCAGAGGGGAGGTGGGAGGGAATTTCAGTGGAAAAGGGGAAGGGGTCACAGGAACAAGTATAAAGGACACATGGACAAAAACTAAGGGGGGTGGAAATGGGAGAGAGGCGGGGAGCACTGGGGGGGTGGACTGGGGTGGGAGTAAAAGACAGAAAACTGTACTTGAACAACAATTAAATTTTTAAAAAATAAATAAGTAAATAAATAATTTTTAAAAATAAACCAACAAACAAGTACTGGCAAGGATGTAAAGAAAAGGCAACCCTAGTACATTGTTGGTGGGAATGCAGACTGGTACAGCCACTGTGGAAAACAGTATGGAATTTCCTCAAAAAACTAAAAGTGGAACTGCCTTTTGACCCAGTGATTCTGCTGCTGGGACTATACCCTAAGAATCCTGAGTCACAAATTCAAAAGAACTTATGAACCCCTATGTTCATACTGGCACTATTTACAATAGCCAAGTGCTGGAAACAGCCTAAGTGCCCATCAATAAATGAGTGAATCAAAAAACTGTGGTACATTTACACAATGGAAAACTACGCAGCAGAAAGAAAGAAGGAACTCCTACCTTTTGCAACTGCATGGATGGAACTGGAGAGCATTATGCTAAGTGAAATAAGCCAGTTGGTGAAAGACAAATACCATATGATCTCACCTATAAGAGGAATCTAATAAACTAATGAACAAAATAGAACCACAGACATGGAAACATGGAACAGACTGAAAGTGAACAGAGGGGAGGGGATAATGGTGGAAAGAAGGGGAAGGGACTAGACTGAGAACATGTAAGAATGACCCATAGACATGGACAACAGTCCATGGGAACCGGCTGTGGAAGCACTGGGTGGGATGGGCAGACGAGGACGAAGGGGGGGAAACTGGGACAACTATAACAGAATAACAATAAAAAATGATTAAAAAATAATTAAAATTATATAACGATTGCTAACTCATCCTATTGTACTTTCTAATTTACTAAATTTTAAACCATATTATAAGATGGTAGTTATAAAAGCAATGGAGCACTAGGTTAAAAACATAATAAATTGTTGAATCAAAAAACAGAGATATAACAGATTATTTCAAGCCCTACGACACAGGTGGCAAACACAAGTCCCGAGGGGCAAATCCGGCCCTCCACCTTGTTCTATCCAGCCAGGCACCTTGTTTCCACCCAGTGGCAGCGCCGAGCTCTCACTTAACTGCTAAGGGGTAGTTACATTTATACAGTCCTGCCACTACATTCGGCCCTTTGACTGCAACCTCGAGGCTGATGTGGCCCCCCTGAAAATGCGCTTGACAACCCCTGCCCTAAGAGTTTCATTTATGAGAAATTGGAAGTAGTATAGTGAGAAAAGCAATCATTAATAAATGCCACTGAGACAACCAGAGACTGGTATAAAAAATCACTTACTTAAACATAGAGTAATTAAGAATCAAACTGGAATTAGATCATTTTGGGCAAGTTTCTTAAAATTTCTGTCTTTTTTTCCTTCTTGGTAAACGGGACTCATAAAACCCATCTTGAGAGTCGTTTTAAGGAGTAACCCAGATTATGTGAAATGTTTAACGCAGTGCCAGGAACATAGTAAACAGTGTTATCATGAGTCAGAGTGTTAGCTACAAACTAGAACAAACAAGCTAGTTAAATGTTCTAGAAATACAAACAGAGAAGCATGTCACAAAGAAAAAACAAATTTCTGATCATAGAGCATGAAAGATATTATCAGACAAGATTGATGTACAAAGCCTTTTTAAAACAAAACAAAACAAAACAAAATATGCAAACATAATGCATTACTGAGAATAAACACTATTGGCCTCCAAAGTGAGGTAGCTTTGGAAAGTGTTGCCAGGCCAGTGGGTGATGGACTGATTCTCAGGATGTCTGGAAGCGGCACTCTCTATTTTTCCAAAAGCCCTTTCAGGGGTATACCCAGGGCCTTCCACATGAACCTGTGGGATCTCAAACTTAGCAAAGGTAGCCCGCTTACATGTTCTGTCATCCCCTTTGGCTAGGTTTGCCCAGAGCCTTGAGATCCCTCTTCCAGCACGGGGTCCGGAGGAGCTTCATGTGGGCCCGGTGGTTTTGTGGTTCTCCCTGGTTATGCTGTCAGCCAAGCCATCTCCATCTGTTCGCAGGGGCTGCTCACCTGGTATAGTTCTGGCCAGTTCTGGCCAGTTTTGCTGCCCCTGCCAGCTGCCTCCAGCCCCATGTTCTCTTTACTGCCTCCCCCCACCTGATTAATGTTCGCTGCCCTACTTTTTTCCCTCTAGTAATCTCAAATTGCATGTCATTCCTATAACGGAACTCCAATCACTATACTTTCTGTATTAGTCAGGGCTCTCCAGGGAAACAGAGCCAATATATAAAGAGATATTTTATAAGAAATTGGCTCACATGATTATGGAGGCTGAGAAATCCAAATCCAGGAAAATCGATGGTATATTCCCAGTCCCAGTCCAAGATTGAAAACAGAAGAAGACTCATAGCCCAGCTCCAATGCAGTGCGGCAGAGAATCCTCCCTTACTCTGCCTTTTTATCCTATTCAGACTTAAAATGAGGAAAGCCCACCCATAATGGGAAGAACAATCTGCTATATTCAGTCTACCAATTCAGGTGTTAAATCTCATCTGGAAACACCCTCACAGACACACCCATAAGTAGGGTTTAATCAAGTATCTGGCACCCCATGGCCCAGTCAAGATGGCACATAAAATTAACCATCACAGCCTCACACTGCGGTTCATACCTGCAAGCCTGTGTGCAGGGCCTGCTCCTGCTGTCTAGACCACCCTCCCCTTTTCTTTTCTTCATCCAATAGTTACTTTATGATTTACCTCTCAGGTAACACATTCAGGAAACCTACAGCGACGCATCCTATCTGAACTGAAACCCTTCTTCCAAGCATCAGAGCAGCCTGTGCTTTTCTCCCCGGCTAGGCCGCAAATTCCTTGTGGGCTGGAGACAGACCTCTTAGGTATCTTGGTTCCTAGCACAGTGCCAGGCTCACAGTTGTCCTGAGAAAGGTTTGCGCTGTCTGCAGCTGTTTGTCCCACTCTTGGCCACTAGTATGACATCATCGTTGGTCCCACTGAAGCTGCTCATACTAATTTAGTGAACGGTTGTCAGCCCTGTCTGCACTGGAATCTTTTAGGGAACTTGTAAAAATACTAGTGCCTAGGCCCCACCCAAAGCCAAATAAGTTGGGATCTCAGAGTGGGCCCAAGTGTCAGTCTTTTATCAAAGCCTGCCCAGAATGATTTGCCTGTGCAGCCGGAATTGAGAACCATCCATTTGGGATGTTATTTAGAGCCCAACTCAGAGATCATCTTAATTCTGAGTCTGACTAGGCAGATGGGGAAGTGCACCCCTGCTGATATGGTTGCTATGCAGAGCTTGGGGGAGTGAGGAAGCATCTCAGGTCCCCCTCAGTGCTTCTCCCTCCACACCCCGCCTTCCACGAGGCTGAAAGCTTAGCATCATCACTTTCATGTCTTCTTGGAGGGTAGCAGTTTTAACTCTGGGAGCTAGCTTTGAACAGTGCCTCAGCAATTCACAGGCACCGCACCACTTGCTTGCCTTTACTCCCAGATGGAGGAGTGGGGCACTTCAGTTGGCATTATCGTACCTCATGCCTCAGGCACTCCCTTTAGAGTCTAAAGGTTGGCTGGTAGCAATGGGGATGAATCAATGTGAGCTGGAAACATAAAATTGCAGGGGCCCTCTTTAAGAAAAAAAAACACAGAATCGCAAATCACAAAATTGCTAGGGCATTGCCAAAGTTTTGGAAAGGGCCAGGGCCAGTGTTACAGGCTGAATTTTGAGCTTTAAGTGCTTCATGGTAGACCTGCTTCTGAGAACAATAACTATCACTTATTGTGTCAGTCTGCTCCAGAGATGTTTCATATTTAGCTCTCCTTTCAACGAACAAGCAAAGTTGTGTTTCCCTCGTTTCACAAACAAGGAGACTCTGGTTCCACAGTCTGTGGCTCAGCCCGGGTTCCACACAGGTTCCACATGTGGAGCTAGAATTCAGGCCCAGTTCAGTTCCTGAACCCAGACCCTTTCCACCGCCCCAGCAGGTCTCAGCATCTCCAAAGGCTGTGCACCCGCAGGGCCTGGGGTTGCTGTAAGAAGCAGGCAAATCCACACATGAACCAAGTATTTTATGTAGACTGAAAAGCTGTGTATGCGTGGAATGCTTTCCACGTTAGGTATATGCTGTTGCAGGTAATAAAATAGAGTCATTTAAAAGCACAAGTATTACTTAACAGCTTTAATTATTGTCTCCTTTCTTAATCAACAAATATGAGGGGGGCACATACAACTCTTATAAAGAGCACTTGCAAAGCTTTTGCAGTAAAAATGCCCCTGGTGCTCACAAGGATTGGAAGCCCCCTGAACTGCCAGTACAGAGGTAGGGCTCATGTTTTCTCTTCCATAGGGCTCAAAATTCCCACACAGTGGTCTCTAAAATGAGGGACTATGAAACAGTCCATTTGGGATAAAGGAAGAATGCATCAGAAATTCTATCTATATTTATTTTGACCCTCGCCTTTTAAAGTGTCCATGTATGTTTGTTTCATAAGGTATCTGTTATTCCAGTGTCATATGAACGTGATTATCAATAGGTACATATTGCATGGCGTAGCAGGTAAGAGCACAGGCTCTGGGGTCAGAGTGCCTGGATTAAATTCCTGGGTTTCTCTCTGTGTGTCCTTGGAATAAATCCTTTCTGTTCTGCAGTTTTCTCATCTATAAAATTGAGATAATAATAATACCCACCACATAGGGTTGTTGTGAGAATTAAATGAGTGAATATGCAGAATATTTAGAATAGTAGTCTGCAATAGTAAGTGCTATACATGTTGTTTCTATGATAAAACTATTATTATATAGATATTAAGCCATATTCTGGAGGCATTCATTCTCTCTCTCTGTCTCCAAAAAAAAAAAGATATGATCTTAAAAGTTTGACAGACTACTGCTCTAATTATTCTATTAACTGTTATAGAAGCAAAGAAACAAATGACTCTGGGCCATCAGATCAAGTTTCCTCCCCAATTTGCCTTCTTCTGCTTAGCCAGCCCCTAGCCTTGGGGTCTGGGCTAGCACAGCCAGGTTGTCTTACTCCACAAGAGTGAAAAGAGGCCTCTAACACTCTGGGATTACTTCTGTTTGTGTTGTCCTCTGGCCGAGCCCTGCCCAGGCAGGAGAGACAGGCTGCTACACAGAGCCTCCCTTCTGATAACTGAGGAGGGGAGAGACCAACGAACAAGGCTCCACTTACAGCAGTTTCCCATTCCCTCCAAGGAAGAAGAAAGGGGTCTGTGTGCTGGGCTGCTCCCCTGCCAGCAGCCCAGCAGAACAGCTGCTGATGCCCTGCCCCTGAGCTCTGCTCGCCCCATCTCCAGGCTGAGGCACCAGGAAGTGGGAACATCAGCTGCAAGGAAAAGGAGAAAGAAGTGCATTGAGGTTTGCTCATGCTGGCTGCTTTTCTTTCTCTCTCTGCTTTCACAATATCATAGTCTACATCCTCCAGAAGCCTCCTTACCCTCAAGCGCAGAGGTCTGCTCCTCCGCGTCTCCTGACTCCCTGGATGCTGCCATCTCAGATTCCCCTCTTCCTGAAGGAAAGACCCTGAAGACCTTTGCAAAGTCCCGACCTCCACTCCACGCCCCTCTTCTCTCTCCTTGGGTCTTCCTCTTGTTTGCTCAGATAGATGTATAACTTATGCAAATACCTGTAGGTGATTAGGCAAATGATTATGCAAATGGTGCCTTCCCTTACTTGTCCCAATTCTGGTAACACTAGGAGAAAGTAACAATAGTGATTAAATCCTGCCATTCAGGACAATGTGGATGAAACTTGAGGATATATGGCCAAGTGAATTAAGTCAGACACAGAAAGACAAATACTGTGTGATCTCACTCATATGTGGACTGTAAAAAAAAAAACAAACTTAGAGAAACAGATAGGTTGGTGGTTGCCAGGCCTAGGGAGTGGAGAAATGGGTGAAGGAGGTCAAAGGGCGAGAAGGATCTAATGTACTGACTGCATGACGACTGTAGATGACGATACTGTATTGAATGCATACTTGGAACTTGCTAAGAGAGTAAGTAGCTCTTAAATGTTTTCAGCACACACACACAGTAACTATGTGAGGCGATGAGGTGTTAACTAACCGTATTGTATTAATCCGTTCACGATATATATATTTACGAAATCATCATGTTGTACAACCTGAACTTACACAGTGTTATAAGTCAACTATATCTCAAGAAAGCTGGGAGGAAATGATTAAAAGAGAGAAGATGGAATCAATGTATAAAAGGTACAGGAGCTGAACTTGAAGCTAGAAAAGAAAATGTAATGGCTATTTCACAGCAAGATTCCATTTGCACGGTGGAAATGAAATCTTTGACCCTCTAATTTTCAGAAAACCCTCACATCCATAGCAAATTATAGAATCTGACTACCTATATCTATTGTTTTCCCATTGAAATTAATGGCTGTTAGGAAGTGTTCAGTTGGACTAATGCTATTTTTACCAGTAGTTCATACTATTACATTGGTATATACAGTGTACATTAGGCACTAAAAAAATTGAGTGTTTTGATAGGCAAAATATCTTTATAAAAAGGACCATAAATCAGACAGTTCAATTATTGTTTTAAACACTCTTGCCCATATTTTAGAGAATTAATAAAGCTAGCTTTTCATGAACCATTTAAGAATAAGCAATTGGATTTTTAATCAAAACAGTATATATTTATAGCTCAGTCTTATAGATTGAACAAAATCTGTAAGAAAATTTTGTATGTCTTAGGTAATTTTTTAAATCTGGGAAAAATTATTGGAAAGTAAATACACAATGATCACTGGAACTTTAATAATTTCAAATGCTATTGCAGCTGAAATTCTGTCTCCAATTTCTTCCTACTTGAATTGCTTATCTTCTATGAAACCGTCCCACATCACACCCATGCACAAGCTCTAGGAGGCCATAGAACATTTTGTCTAAAGTTATACAAACAAATGCTACTAAGGAACCATCATTAAACATTATATTCTACTCTTAGTTAAAAGTGGATCTCCCAAGTGGAATTTTTAAGAAAACTTCTTAGCAGTGCCATCTAGTGGGAAATGCTGCAAAAAAACCTGTTCTCATTTGACGCAGTTCTTAGAAGGATTTATTTAAATTTTACTTAAAGTTTGTTCCATTTTTAGACATAGAGTCTAAATTATGAGATATTACAGAAGACCAGTTGTATAATTGACAATACAATGATATAACGAAACTTTCTGCAACTTTATTTTCTGCAACCATACAGATGTTAAATTCACATGCTTTTGAATGTCAAATACAGTATTCTTAAGTATCGTATTTCTTTTTTAGGTAATATTACTCTCTTAAATAATAAAATTTGTAGATTACACAACAAAATGTGATTTTATTTTTAGTTATCTGTAAGTAATTTTTAATGTGAGTCACAAATCAGGAAAAATTGAGTTGGATCATGTGTTCTATAGTAAGGGGTGGTGGGCAGACAAGGCCAAAGTTAGGTTACCCATGGAAATTTAATTTTAACACTACCTTATGTTAAGCTGTACTAGATAGATTTAAAACAGACAATGGTTGAGCAATCTTTTTACAGCTTTTCTTAAGTCTTTTTAAAATAGCCTGAGATAATCCCCTGCATGTAGAACACAAGGTGTGATATTTTAGAATGGTAGTCTTGGGCAACCTCAGGTAAATTAAGATTTTTATTTTATTTTTAATTGAATTTACTGACTTTATTGGGGGACACTGGTTAATACAAATATATAGGTTTCAGGTGTCCAATTCTGTCTGTGGCAGGTATATAAGATCATCTGTATATGGTATTGAGTGGTCACCACCCCAAGTAAGGTTTTTATTTCTTCAACAAATATATTGAACATCTTCTGTGTACCAGGCACTGGTCTAGTTTTCAGGCACAACAAACAAAACACCTAAAATGCCTGCTTTCAATGAGCTTACATTTAGGGAAAGGGCTTGGAAAATACAAAATAAGTGTATAACATGGCAGATAGTAATCGTGCTATGGAGAAAACACAGGGTCAAGGAGATAGGGAGTATGGGGAAGGGAATGGTTGCTATTGTACATAGGTAGTCGGAGAAAAACCTTCTAACGAGGTAACATGGGACTTCCTGCTTCAAACGTAGTGGAAAAGGGAGGGAGCACACTATGCAGATAACAGAGAAATGAGCTTTACGTAGAATAGGAAGTGCCAAGGCCGTGGGGTGGGCGGTTGCTTGACGTATTTGGAGAACATCCAGGAGGCCAGGTTGGCTAGGCAGAATGATCAAAGCAGAACACTAGGAGATGCCGTCAGAGAAGTAGAGGCGTAGATCACACAGGGCCTGTGGCATTGTAAGGAATATTGCTTTATTCTAAATAAGATGGGAAACCACTGGGGAATCTTGAATGGAAGAGTTACTCTGCTGCTGTGTATCAACAGAGCAGGCCATAGCTCAGCAAGGGCTGAGGCAAGGAGTCCAGTTAGGATGCTCTTGCCTCAGGTGAGAGATCATTTAGACCCGGGGGTAGCAGAGAAGGCAGTGATAACTAGTTGTATTCTGAATAGATTTGCAGGTAGAACTATCAGGATTTGCTGAGGGACTAGATGTGGAGAGGGAGGCAAAGAGAAGAGTCAAGGACGACACTAGGTTTATGTCCCGAGCCTGCAGCAGGATGGAACTGCTACTTACTGAGAATGGGGCAAGCTGTAGGAGAGAACCAGTTTTGGGAGAGAGACTGGCAGATGTGAAGAGCTCAGTCTTAAAAACATTAAGATTTAGATGTCCACTAGACTTCCAAACGTAAATGTCAAGTAGACAGTCAAACAGGGAAGAGGTCCAGGCCGAAGGTGGGAATTCAGGAGTTTTCAGTGCTATTTCGAGTTATGAAGCTAAATGAGATCACCAAGAGAGCAAGCACACACAACCAAAAGAAGGGATTTCAAGACTGGGCCCTGGGGCCTTTCAACATTTAGAGATGAAGGAGATGAAGAAGCAGCAGAGGAGGCTTCAGAAGGAAGCTAGCGAGGCAAAGGACAGCAACCGAGTCCGGTATCCTGGAATCAGGTGAGGCAAGCTTCTTAAGAAAGAGGGAATGACTGATGAGTCATTAGGATGAGAACCAGGAACTGACC
>PVKM010038017.1:0-14251 GCA_004027735.1 Carollia perspicillata
TCTATGCAGAGGTGAGAATGTTTCCCAAGAAGAATGCTTTGTTCTTCCCTCACGGGTGGACCTAGGTCACACATTCCTTTTCCTGGGAGCCAGTGCTAGAGAGAAGTAATCAGGACCTCTCTGTTTTTATTCCCATTTGGGGGTCCCCTCTGCCCTTGGCATCCCTGGTCACTCAGAGTGGGAGCTGGTAGCACCATCTGGCCCGGTGTTCACTCAGTGTGCACCAGATCTGCAAGCAGCAGGCCCTTCTCTCTAAAACAGCACACGCCTGCCCACCTGCCACACGTTCACCAGGCACCGGGGCCAGGCAGACCTTCTGCGAGGATGTGTGTGTGCATGTGCACATAAGTGTGCATATATCTGCTGTGTGCCTGTGCGTGCACGTGTGGGTGGCACAGAGAGGACTGAGACCTTCTCCTGTTCTTAGGAATCTCACAAGGGGTAGAAAAACACCCACATAACTTTGAAGAGTCCAGAGGGCCTCAGGGTATTAAAGGAGGAGGTCCAATGTCCTGTGGGGGTTGGAGAAGACGAAGATTCGATCCTGATTGAGAGGGTAGGCATGGGAGTGGGAGGTGGTACAATGTCCTAGTGCCCTGATGTCTTTGGGCCAGCTGGCAGGAGAGCACCCTTCTCCACACGACAGCTGCTGAGACCTGAGAACAGCGCACCTCACAGAGACCCACTTCCCAAAGTCCATTTTGGGGGAGGGGGAGGGAAGGCAGTCAAGGCCCCTGAATCTGGCTTCCTTGGTCTAGGCGAGCAGATCAGTGTTGTCCCCAATCGGTTTCTGGACGTCAGCCTTTCTCCAGTCATCCTGGGCGTCCAGGGAGGGAGTCAGTGCCTGTCGTGTGGACCAGGGCAGGAACCGACTCTGAAACTAGAGGTGAGTCCCGTGGGGCATCCCCTGGCTTCACTGGGCAGCAGATACTGGATCCCTGGGGTCCACTGCTGCTGTGTCCCATGTCCTCAGCCCTGGCTCCCTGGCCACTCCACTCACACCCCTCGCTGCCATACCCTTTGCTCGCAGCCAGTGGACATTATGAAGCTCTACTGCAGCCTCGAGGAATCCAAGAGCTTCACCTTCTACAGACGAGACACCGGGCTCACCTCCAGCTTCGAGTCGGCTGCCTTTCCGGGCTGGTTCCTCTGCACTGTGCCTGAAGCCGACCAGCCTCTCAGACTCACCCAGCTTCAGGGAGATGACAGTGAGGACAACCCCATCACAGACTTCTACTTCCAGCAATGTGACTAGGGCAAGGCACCCCACAGGGCCTTGTGGACAGAGCTGGCTGGGGCAAGCGAAGGAGGAGGAGGCCCAGGTGACCACCCCACCTCTGTTCTTGGGCCCCCACCTGATTGGCTGGGCAAATAGCAGCTCTCCCTTCTCCCGGTTCCTCGTTTGGGTAAATTCTGCTGAAGACTGGGGCTTAGTTTACAATTTCTTTCCACGCTGGGTGGCGCTACTGGTATGGAGCCCTGCAAACATGATACGAGGGGAGTGGTGGAAATCCTTTGGGCTTTGTGGTGACTTGCCCAGTGCCCCTGAGCCCCACAGGCCAACCTATCCCAGGTTGAGCCTATTAGAGCCACTAGCTGCTCACATGGGGTCCTGCCACCACCCCTATGCAGGAGACGGAAAGGGTCAAAGAGTTAGAGACCCCAGGCCCAGCCACTCCCCCCTTCCCTTTAATTCAGCTGCCATCCTGTGTGCCTTTTCCATCCCCACCCCTGCACTGTCACCATGGGCAGGGTAGGGTGGTGCTGCCCAAGGAAGTGGCTCTAGCTCAGAAGACCAAGGATGGGCAGGCATGTCACTCCTTTTGCAACCCAGATACAATGAAAATCCAAGATGCTGGCGTCTATTCACATGGCAAGATGCTCATGACATATTAAGTGAAAAGAGCAAGTTACAAAGTGGCATATCTGTAACTGTGTTAATTAAAAATACTTATTTAATTAAAAATAGAGAAAAACGTCTGAAAGAGTTTACTTCAATTTTAGCAATGTCGGCGTACTGGTATTATATGTGACTTTCTTTTCATTTTTTAAAAATGTATTTGTGTATTCGAATTATTCTGTGCTGAAGATGGATTACTGGTGTCATAATGAGAAGAATTAACCTCGAGGTGAGCAGAGCAGACATCGTTTCTGGTTGTCCTCAGCTCCCAGGTCCCCGTACTGAGATTTGAGGTGACTGCATTCTGCTGCTTTGGTTGGCAGCAGCAGGAGTCAGGACTGAGCAGAGCTGCCAAGGAGGAGGTTCGTGGTGGGTTCCTGTGGCTGGAGTCTCCTGGGGAGGGAACTCACAGAAAGAAAGCCCGCACCTTGAGCTGGAGTGGTCATGGTCCCTGAGATTTCAGGGTGTGGGATTCAGCCTCCAAGGGTCTCCTGTGCTGGTTGAGGAATGTCCCCATTATCTCATGTCCTTCTGGGAGCCTCAGACTGTGACCTTATTTGGAGACAGGGCCTTTGCAGGTGCAATTAGTTGAGGTCATGCTGTGTTGGGGTGGTCCCTACATCCAGTACGCCTGGCGTCCCAGTCAGAACAGGAGACCCAGGCAGGACGACTGCATGTGGATAGAGGCTGGAGTTGTGCTACAATAAGGCAGAACGCTGATGGGCAAGGCTCCTGTCAGGAGGAGGTGTCGTCCCCAGACCCTCCAGGGGAGCATGGCCTGCCAGTTTCCCCCACTGACACTGGTGTGTTAAACCACCAAGTCTGTGGTAATTGATCATGGCAGCCTTAGGAGATTAATGCTCCAGATCTCCTGGCGTCCAACACTCTGTCCCCTCCCACACTGCACCCGTCGTCTCTGTGACCAGTGGCATATGGCAGAAGTTGCAGTGCTGCTTCTGAGGTTCCCACAACTTCTGTGTTGGTCTGTTTCCTCATTCCCTTGAGCTGGGGGAGCAGCTGTGTGTTGTAAGCAGCGACAGAGACCTGGGTGATGAAAAATGAAGCCTCTTGTCTAAGGTCATGTGAGTGAGTGTGGAGGCGGCCCCTCTAGCCCTAGTCAGGCTGCCAGCATGCCGCCGACTGCAGCCTGGGGAGACCGTGACACAGAACCACCCAGCCAAGCTGCTGTAGGCACCAACCCTCAGAAACCATGTGAGAAGATAAAGGTCTGGTGCTTTAAGTGGTTAAGTTTTGGGGTCACTTGTTAGCAGCAATAGACGACTAAAACACAGGGAAGAGAAGTAAATGCTTTTATTTATTTTCCTTCTCAAAATGAACGTTGGTTCTGTGTTTCCCCAAACAATGTAGTTAAGAGCTGAATATACTAAATTTGTTGAACAGTCTCTCTTTCTGCAAGGTTTAGCTCTTCCTTGACTATCTTCACACCTCCAGCCATGCATGCCCGGGACCACAACCCCAGTGTTCCCACCTAAACCCTGGGGGTGAGAGCAGAGACCAGGAAGGAACCCAAATACGATCCAGGTGTTACACCTGCTCCTCACCTGTTAGACCAATCTGGATTTCACTGAGGGACTAGCAAGGGGGTAGCCAGGCCAGAGTGTCTGCCTCCTGGATCTCCAACTACAGCCTCCCAGGACTCCGTGCCACGAACACGGTTCCAAGCCCAGTCTCCTTCTGCAGACCTGGTTCATACTCTGTACCCACAGGCTCACCCATAGACCCTGATTGCCACCTCCTCCAGGGAGCCTCTGCTGAGTAAAGATGCCTGGTCTTCTGCTCTGACAGTCTTGTGCGCACCTCTATGTAAACTTTCCCTCATTGTAATGACTCAACTTGGGATCTGTGGCCCCTAAAATGATCTCAAGGTCAAGGCTGCATCAGCTTGCTCCCAAGCCTCTTGCCTTGTGTTTGGTAATTGGAATCCAGTGAGTGGAATGTGGAAGCCGTTTCTTACCCTGGGAACATTCTTTCTCCTCCACCACCTAAGTTTCAGCTGCTTCACCCTCAGGGAGCAGCTGAAATTTTCTCATTCCTGAAGCTTCTCCAGCCTGAAGTGGTTCTTCATCATTTGCCGGGCGATAGAATTCAGAAGGGCTTTAGCAGGGGTGAGTGACACACACTGGTCGAAAGGGAGGGATGTTATATGTATGAGCCATGGGTCCTAGCATCACAACATTCAAGTGAAGCAGGTCTAGTGATTTTAGATTTCTTTCATTTCAGCACCAGCCCCCAGCCTCAGGTGATATTTACAGAGGTATGTACCCAAGGCCCCTGCAGTCTGTGCCAGTCGTCATCACTGAGGACCATGGTGTGTCCTGAAGAGCAGAGGGGCCCAGGCCAAGTCCCAGGGAAGCAGTGAAAGGGCTGGGGGCCTGTATCCTGATGAAGCCGTACATGGAGGGTCCCCTCCAGTACCCCGAGGCTGCCATTTGGAGGACTCACTTTTTCACTGTAGTTCTAGAACACGCAAGCAGGGCCAGTGAGAGGACCGATAGAGCTGCCTTCTTGTGTGACCTGGAAATTTTAACTGTAAGGACCACACACACCATTTGGGTTCTGCCAAGGGGCTGTGAGCTCCCTGGCCCTGGAGGTGTTGGGGCAGAGCTGGCTGAGCCTACTTCTCAGGGACGCTGTAGGCCCTTACAGTTCTAGAATTTTGTTTTTTTACTCCAGGAAATTGTCTGCCTGTGTGTTGTTTCCAACACAATGGGCCTTCAGCCCAGAGATTAAAATCTGGTCTTTTTCTTTTTTTAATCCTCACCAGGGGACATGCTCCATCAACACTGGAAAGAAAGGAAGGTGGTGGGGGAAGGGGAGAGAACCCCTGACTGGTCCACCACCTCAGTATGTGTCCTGACTAAAGATTGAACAGCAACCTGGTTATGTGCCCTGACCAGGAATCAAACCCACAACCTTTTTTAGATACAGGATGATGCTCCAACCAACTGAAGCAACAGGCCAGGGCTAGAGTCTGGTCTTCTTGTCTTTTCAAGTGTTTGTGACTTAGATCCCCAGCTGGACTGTAAACCACTCCGTAGGGACCTTGTGCGGTACACCTTTGTCACACGGCAGTGTGAGTGCTCAGTAAACACTCACTGACTGCCAGGGACCATACCCCCGCTTCTGCCCTTTACACAGCGGGACAAGACATTTAGGGAGGGGGTCAAGAATGACTACTGGCCTTAGAAAATAGAAATCTGGTCCCGTTCCTGCCCATCTCTTTTGTCTCTCACTGTGCAGGTACCTGGGTGTTGAACTGACCTCTCCCCTTCCTCCCCAAGCCTTTCATGGAACTTCGCAAATGACCTGAGAGGAGAAATTACAATAGGGACGTTGGTCCCCAGAGAACAGTATACCTAAGCGTTCCGCCCCTTGTGAGTGGATAGATGGACGAATGGATGGATGGACTGAGTTAAGTTCTGTCAGTTCGGGGTCTGAGTGTTCACCCTGCCCTGCTCCCACTGTGTCAAGTGCCCTAGCTGTCCAGGACACAGGCCGCCTGCTCAGTCCAGGGTGGATCTAAGGTCAATGTCCTCCTGAGATGGGTTTTCTCAGATATTCTATCTTGTCACGTTTATACCAGGATCAGACACCCTCTCATCTTCCCAGACAGGGTCATACTCACCATGTGGTGAGCCCCCACTCTCTTGTTGCTGGGCTTCAGACATCAGACATTGTTCTACCCTTAGGTGCCTTGGACACACTCCTCTTGGGTGTGCTGCCCTTAAGCCTAGAGTGGAGCCCATGCTGTGCACCAAAGGGAAGGCAACACAAGGACATCTGACCCCAGCACTCTTTACCTGGTGGCCCAAACCACCAATAACTGTCAATGACAGTAGCGATGAGCAGGGGCCCGACGCCTGACTTCCACAAACAAACACTCATTAATACCCCCACCTTCTCATTACCCACACTGTGCTGCAGACATTGTGAAATCCCCAGGCTCTTCTTCCCCATCTTGGAGCCAATTTTAAAGATGCTGCAGGCCCAACCCACCTGTTCAGACAATATAAACCCTAGGCAGGTGCCCTGGAGCAATCAGGTGGTGGTTCCAGGCACCCAGGATCTGCAGGTCAGTGGTGGGCAGGCAGAGCTCTCTCTTTTTCTCTTTTCTTCTCCCTTCTGCCAGCATCTCCAGTATGCCCCTTTCCTTAACTCTTCCTGGCAACTCTCTAAATGACAAGATGTCCTACCCACAGAACATTGGGGTTGCTAGATAATTCCAGGGGCACAGAGAAGGAATTTGAGGAGAAGCTGTAGGTTGAGTCTAGATACTATTAATATTTAGAACCATAGATTTTAGGAAGCGACATTAGAGGAAATATCTATGCCAGTGGTGTTCAGTAGTGTTTGGTGAGGTTTGGGTTCCTTAGAGATACCCCAGTGCCTGCCTCAGTAGTCAAGGAAAATGCTCACAGGTCTGACATCTCTGTCACTCCCTAACTAAGCAAAAGCAGGCTGTTTTTATTCATTATACTTTCATTAAGATTCTGCGTACTAAATCAGTGCAAAACTTAGTTTTTAAGAGTACTGCCCTGCCAAGACTCTCATTTCAATGTGAATAAGTTGGAGGCCTAGGATTAAGGGGGCTTTCCAAGATGGCAAGACAAATCCGAATCAGTAGCAGCACTAGGTCTTGAACCCAATCTTGCCATTGAAGTCTGCTGCATGCATGACTCTGTGCCCCGCCCACAAGTACCATTCGTGTCAGTTGAGAGGCTGCAGGAAGCTACAGCCATGCTTCAAGATCGTGTTACTTTTCATAAGGAAAACAAATGTCTGCATATAGAACAATAGACAATGCAGAGAAATTTAATAAGAGTGTAGAGGAGGACATAATAGTAAAGGAGAGATTCATTAAACTCCGAGTCATGGCATCATAGATGCTTTGATCTGATTCTTAATAACCACATGTCCTAACTTCATGATTTTATAGATGCTGAAACTGAGGGTTGGAGGTGAAGTGACCTAGCCTTGTATGTCTGAGTTGTTACTCTGAGCTGATAATTAATTTGGCAGAACCTTTAGATAATAATTCCGTGTTCAGTGACCCTAATGCCACAGGTCAGAGTGGACAGCAGTGAGAAGGGATGACTTCTGAGGCAGGGAAATCAAAGAGAGCCCTGAGTGTGCCCACTGGAAGGTAAGAAGAAGTCGTGTGCTTGGACGGGTAGCTCTGTGTCCACAGAGAAGTAAGATACACTCATAGGAGGAAATCTGGGCCAGGTGGTGGTGAAATGGGCAGCCACTGTGGATTCTAGAGCTAGGAGGGAGTGTGGTGGAAGCAGTACTTAGAAGATGAGTTCAGGTCGGTCTGGACTGAAGGTAGAAAAACCAGGAATACAGGTCCAATGGCTGTGAAGAAGGCAAAGTTACAGTTTAAAGAATAATCTACCAGAACGTGCTGATAAATCAGATTTAGTCAGGAGATTTGGGAGAAATGGTCAATGATCCTCAGGTTTTTTAATCTCATTGGCTGGAGGAAGATGATGTCAAGAAGAGAAATGAAACTGGGAGGAAGAATGGGCCAAGGTTAATTTGACCTTAGAGATCCTAGGTTGGGTGTTACGGCAATATGTCTAGAGGGGGAGGCCCATAGGCTAATGGAGGTAATCTGGGGCATTTGGTCTGGGCTTCAGGGGGAGCAGACCAACATGATTATTGCAATTGTGGAAATGGGTGAATTGAAACTCTGGGAAATAAAAGAGAAGTGCTTAGGGCTTTAGCTTGTGGCTTCCAGCCTTAGGGGTGCCCCCAAAGGGAGGGGAGAGTCTACGACATCTAAGAAGAGGACATGGAGAGGTGTGAAGGTGATCAATGGCAAGGGTTCCTTGGGGCAGAGGCCAAATATCAGAGGGATCAAGAAGGAGTCCAAATTTGGTGCCACAGAAGATAATGTTGGTCTTGGAGAACATATTCACACATATAACATGTAAGGTACCAAGGAAAGGGTAGGACGAGGGTGGTGTGCAAATAACATGGAGGATGTCTGGCGTGCTGGTGTTTGTTCCAGGACAGGTAAACTGATGAGCTCTGAGACAGCCAGAGACAGTGTTTAGGGAGGGGTATAGGACAAAGTCCAGTGAAAGGCCACTTGGGGACAATAGAGAAGGACAAGTTTGGGGATGGAATGTGTGGCACACTGGAAGAGACTGAGGCAGCTGCTCAGCAACAGGACCCCTAGGCTCCCTGGTGGACTACACATGGACTTTTCACTCCTCCTCACTCCTCCGCACTCTAGGGGAGACACTGGGATTTGGGGCTGCAGCAGGACCAGAGGCTTCTGGGGCCCCAGGGGATCCAGCTGGACTGGACCTGCACTGAATTTCTGCTGGCTCATTGAGCTGACACTGACCAAGAGTGAGAGTCATAAGTCCACCTGTCCAGCTTCACAAAGGTGCTTCACTTGGTCTGCTCCAGCCAGATTTGGGCACAGCTACCAGGATGCCCATATTTCTGCTGCCTTAACCAAAGAACCCCTAGTAGTCTGTCTGAGAGAGAGCACAGCATCAAGGCCATGCTGCTGTGGGCCTCCCTGGGCTGGGGGATCACCCAGTGCTTTGCTACTCAAAGTGGGGTCCAGGGACCAGCAGCATTAATGCCACTTGGTTGCGTGTTTGAAATAATCTCAGGTCCCACCCTAGATGGAGGGAATCAGAACCTGCATTTCAGTGAGAGCTGTAACTGATTTATTTGTATGTTCATCAAAGAGAGACGAACTGAGCTGGTCTAGCAGTCCCAAGGCTGGCTGACTGCTGGAATCACTTCAAGCCCAGGAAACACCTTTCATCAAGGGCCCCCAGGGGATTCAGTGGGCAGGCACTTTTGAGGGCCAGTTAGTCTAACTGAACACCTCACTTAAAAAATTAAAAATTACTTTACACTAAAAAGAAAATTCATATTCATATAGGAACAATGTTGAGGTGTGAAAAAAACAAAACCACTCATGATCCCGTCACTGCAGGTCCGGGCCGTAGCAAAAGTGGGCCGTCTGCTTCTCGGTGTGTCTTGGAATGCATGTGGGTTTAAGTGGAATCCCAGCATGTATTATTTATGCCTTGCACTTTCTACTCAGTATATTTTTAATGATTTTTATTGTACTTTCCTATTACCATCCAGTCCCCTTATATCTCCCTCCCCACCCAGTACCACTTTATTGTCCACGTCTATGAGTCCTTTTTGTTTTTTGCTCCATCCCTCCATCCCTGCCCTCCCTACCCCTTAGCTGTCATCCTGTTCTTTATCTATGAGTCTGTCTCTGTGTTGCTTGTCAATTCAGTTTGTTTATTAGAGTCCACATCTGAGTGAAATCATATGGTATTTTTCTTTCTCTGAATGGCTTATTTCACTTGGCATAATGTTCTCCTGGTCCATCCATGCTGTCGCAAAGGGTAAAACTTTCTCCTCTTTTTTTTACGGCTGAGTAATATTTCATTGTGTAAACGTCCCATGGATGTTTTATCCACTCATGTACTGATGGACACTTGGGCTGCTTCAATATCTTGGCAATTGTAAATAATGCTGCCATGAACATATGGGTGCTTATTTCTTTGAATTAGTGTTTAGTTCCTTTGGATATATTACCAGAAGTGGGATAGCTGGGTCAAAAGGCAGTTCCATTTTTAATTTTTTGCTGTATCTCCATACTGCTTTTCACAGTGGCTACACCAGTCTGCATTCCCACCAACAGTGCACAAGGGTCCCCCTTTCTCCACATCCTCACGAGCACTTACTGTTTGTTGATTTATTGATGATGGCCATTCTGACAAGTGTGAAATGATATCTCACTGTGGTTTTAATTTGCATTTCTCTGGTGATTAGCAAAGTTGAGCATCTTTTCATATGTCTGTGGGCCATCTGTATGTCCTCTTTGTAGAATTGTCTATTCAGGTCTTTTGCCCATTTTTTAATTGGGTTGTTTGAGGGCTGTTTTTTTGTTTTTGTTTTTGTTTTTTTGGTGTTGAGTTTCATAAGTTCTCTATAAATTTTGGATATTAACCCCTTACCAGATGTTTCAGTGAATATGTTCTCCCATTCTGTGGGTTGTCTTTTTATTTTGTTTATAGTCTCTTTTGACATAAGCTTTAAATCAATAGCCTACCTATTATTTGGACACTTAATTTATTTCCAACTTCTCACTATTGTAAAAAGTAATGTAGCAAGCACTTTCATGACTAAATGTTTGGGCAACAGGTGGAACTACCAAGTACGCAGACTGCTTTCACACTTGGACCGCCCCACCAGCATCTGTCCAGATCTGCACTCCCACCAGGGCCCTGTTATCCTTCACTCACGCCAACCCTTGAACTCTCACTGCAAAGCCCAGGGGTAGGAAATGGGATGTGCCAAGGGTCCTAGTGGCAGATTGTCACTAAATTTGGCCCTGCTACACCCTCCTTCTAATGCCCAGGCCCTGGAGGTGGTGCTGCTGCAGTGGTGGGAAGCCTGACATCAGCACCAACCTGTCCTCTCACCTGCCTCCTGAACACCCCTTCTCCGTGCCACCCTCTCCCTCTCTGAGCCCTGCTCCTTCCCCACCTTCTTTTTTCCCACCCCCTCTTATTTTCTGCCCTCTTATCTTTTTTCTACTGTTTTCCTTTCTTGGTGAGAATCTTATCTACTTTGTAAACTTCAGCTTTAGCCATCCTTGCATTTTACTTTTCTGGGCTATTTTCCGACTCTTACTGCTCTCATGCCCTAATTTGCTCTGGTTCTCTTCAAACTGGATTCCAGACCATTCTTTTGAAGGTGTTTTTAGGGACAAGTTCTAGGGCAGATGACCCAGCTGAAGGAGAGGAGCCACGTGGGGCTCTGTGGTCTGGGCTTTACATGGGGACACAGGCTTCAGCATAGAGCACTCATCCTCAAAAACACAAGTATCTATGCATTGAGCCCATCCTACGCCTGCTGTCCGTCAGTGCTGGGTCCTCCCCCGCTGCTAGGGGAGGGTGGACTGCAGTGACTCCATGCCATCGGGAAATGGGACAAGGTTTGAGTGGGCTCATCCTCGAGCCGTGAAGTGAGAGCCCATCCTCCCCTGCCCTCCCCCAGGCTCAGCCCTGGGAGGTACTCCTGGCCAAACAATTTGGGGAAACTTGTTCTCCAGTTTTCCGGAGCTGGCACCAAAGCACAGTCACATGGTCACACCCAGCCAGCTTGACCTGTTCCCAGATGGCCCCAAATGAGGGCTTTCAGAGCTGCCTGGAGCTTGCAGGGCAAGGGAGAGAGTTCTGTGGACTCTGGGGGCCGGTTACGGAACAGCGGCCTGATGGGAACTTCCACCCTGTGACTAGGGATTTGGGGCACACCGGGTGTCTTCCCCCAGCCCCACTGCTTTCCTCTGACAGCTCTTTCCTCCTTTCCCCCAGGAAGGACCAGTCACCCCTGCAAGAATGTGCTCCCTCCCCATGGCAAGATACTACATGTAAGTCCTTCCTTTCCTGATCAGGAGCCTGGGATGACATGGGAGAGGGAGAGAGGCTGAGTCAGAAGGACAAGGCTTCTTCTTACCTTAAAAACCTGAAGTGCCCCATAATTAAGCTTAATCATCACCCCTAATAGCAATGGCTTTCTTCCCTGAGCATCTGCAAGATGCTAGTCATTCCACTGTCTTGTCTCTACTCTAAGGAATCCAAGAGGTGTCACTAAGCTCACTTCACAGATCTGGAAACTGAGGCTCAGAGGTTAGGCGAGTTCCCTGATGTTCCCCAGGGCCAGGACCCAGACTGCACATGCCTGGTGCTGCCCCACCCTTCCTCTAAAGGCTCAGAGACCAGGTCGAGTCTCGGTGACAACACCTGTGTATGCTGGCCTCTGTGGCCTTTACTCCCAGTCTCGGTTTCCAAGTCTTACTTGTGTTTTATCTCATTCAACATTTTGGTGTTTACTTACAGTTTACTGTTTACTGTCTGTGGCTTTCGCTGTAAACTGCCTCTAGCCCTTTGGAAAGAAGATGGGATGTAATGAAAATAAAATGTGTTAGCCTCCAGGGTGTCTTTCCTCAGCTCCTGCGTGGGCCTCTTGTCCTGACAGGGGCCAGTCAGGGCCCAGAAAGTTACAGCTTGGCTGGAAGGCAGGGCGCATGCACAAAACATGCTAATGACAAGACAGGTGTCGTACCTTAGAGTATCAAGCTCAGGTCCAGGTCTCCAAAAACTTGTTGCTGGCAGATGCATAGTGTACAGTCTTGGTGGACCAGCTGGCAAGCTCAGGCTCCTGAGATCTTTATTTTTTATTGTATAAGTGAACTTGTGTTAAACACATATAGTCATTAGTTAAAAGCATTACAATTAGTTGTTATTGAGAAAGGAAAAGCTCCTGGAGGCAGTGGCCTTGGTCCAGAGCTTCTGCCCTAGAAGGTAAAGAAGCCTTCTTGGGCCTGAGAGTGGCTGACAAATGTCTTTGGAACCAGCCAGGCAGCTGAGCTAATAGCTGGCTCGACTTCGATGTCGCACATGCTCGCTCACCAGGGCTTCTCCCCAGCCCAAGGCACGTAGCCACCCTCCCAGGCCCATCGTTACAACCGCAGCCAAGCCCAGTGACTGTCCGCAGGCCTGCTTCAGCTCTCTGCCCACCTCCTTACTTGGCACGCACAACGTGGGCGCCCCAAAGCTCACCTGCTTGGTGCAGGGGGCACATGACACATTTACCATCACATAGGAATTTTTTCTAATTGTGGATTTCCTCCTATTGATTTGTCTTTAAACATATGAAAAGCAAATCACACTTCAATATACACTCAATTGATTCCTTTAATAAGACAATAGACATCTACGAAAAATTGAGGCGGGCCCAGAAAACCTGGGATAAGGCTCACTGTATCCCAGAGACATCACAGCCTCATGAGATTTCTCCAGAAGGCAGTGGAAAAGGGCTACGTAGTCAGGAAAATTCTCTACCCCTCAGTGAAATGGCACCAGCTCCCTTCAGTGCTTTGAAGGCCCTGACAGAGCCCAAGCCTTGTAAAGGGCAGAGGTGCAGCCTCTGGGAAGATCCAGGCGGCCTGTCCTGCCTTAAGATGACCTGGTCTTTACCTGCCCCCTTCACACCTGTGGAAGGAGAAGAACCCCCAGATGCTTAGTAAGATGATCAGACTGTGGGCTTTTGGACTCAGTGGTGGCAGAAGGAGGTGGGTTGTCAGCATTGCCATCCTGTTTCAGAGTTAAGGATGCAGATCAGAAGGCTCTGTACACACGAGACAACCAGCTCCTGGTGGGAGATCCTGACTCGGACAACTGCTGTGCAGGTGAGACCTGGAGCCCCCACCCACCGGGACTCTCCCAGGCTCCCTCTGCCACAGGCTCTCCCCTTCTCTCCTGCCGCTGGTGACAGTGAGAAGAGACAGGGAACAGCTGAGGACCTCTTCTAGTGAGAGGGTCATGACCCCAGCAGGAGTCTCAGTTTATCCTGCAGCTTGCATGCAAGGTGCAGGCCAGCTGTGCCCTGGCCCACTTCCTGCCTGAACTTAGCTTGTTGAGAGCTTGCAGTGTGGGTCGCCTCACACCCTGGCTCTCTTCTCTCTTTGTCCCCAGAAAAGATCTGCATACTTCCCAACAGAGGCCTGAACCGCACCAAAGTTCCCATCTTCCTGGGGATCCAGGGAGGCAGTTGCTGCCTGGCATGTGTGGAGACAGCGGAGGGGCCTTCCCTGAAGGTGGAGGTGAGATGCGTCCTGTTTTGGGGGACCCTGGGGACCCTGTCTTCCAGGACACTCTGGCATTTCTGCTTCCATCTGTGGGTTCCCTGCCAGGTCCACATGTCCCCTCCTGTGAGTCTCCACCATGTCCCTCTGTACCCGGTGCCAAGACCCTTGCCCTCTAGAGCCCTCAGGAAGCAGTTCCCTGGTTAAAGACCACCTCCCTCCCGCCCTGCCCACATCCCATCCAGTCCCTCACTGGTTAAGCCTGAGGCCCCCAGACTGACTGCTTACTTAGCAGCCTCATCCTGCAGCCAACCTCTTGCCCCCCACAGGATGTGAACATCGAGGACCTGTACAAGGGCGGTGAGCAGGCCACACGCTTCACCTTCTTCCAGAAAAGCTTGGGTTCCGCCTTCAGGCTTGAGGCCGCTGCCTGGCCTGGCTGGTTTCTCTGTAGCCCAGCGGAGCCCCAGCAGCCAGTGCAACTCACTAAGGAGACTGAACCCTCTGCCCGCACTGAGTTCTACTTCGAACAGAGTCGGTAGGGAGGCAGGAGGCAGGGACTGTGCTCAGGGACCGTGGTAGGCAGAGTAATGCCCCCAAAGATGTCCATATCCCAGTCCCCAGAATCTACGGATATGTTACCTTAAAAGGCAAAAGGGACTTTGCAGGTGTGCTTAAGATAAGCATCT
>PVKM010038018.1:0-14249 GCA_004027735.1 Carollia perspicillata
AACATTCGGGGTGTACGTCAGGCAGGCGGGCGGTGACACAGCGGTGCCGGGAGACAGGAGCGGGAACGCACGGGCCCCAGAGACACGTCCCACGGGTGCGCCTGTCCTCGCTGCTGCTCCTTGGGATTCTCCTGTGATTTTAGACCTGCCCCCGGACCTCAGAGACCGCCTCAGTATTTCGTGATTAGTGGTGACTACAGCTAAGTAGACGCAGTCACAGCGGCTTCGCAGCGGCTCCGGAAATAAGGAAATAAAGGGGCACTGTAGTAGAACTTGGCTTTTAAAATTTCCGGTTGGAAAATTGGAGAACTTGGACTGTGGTGCCTTGGCCTTTTTTTTCTTCCCGAGCATTTGAGTTCCCCCCTTCCCTTCCCACCTGAGAGGCGATTTTCAGAGGTTGTGACGCACCTGTCGTTGGTGGACATCCTGTGGCCGTCCCCCCTGCCCATCTGGACACGGGGACGCGGCCGGGGCAGAAGCAGGAGACACTCCCTGTGCCGGCACCGCTGGGTCCCGAGTTTCCACCTGGCAGGTGCTTAGCTGCGGTTCCCTGTGCGCTGCGCCCTCGCGGTCGAGGAGGCCGCCAGGTGACAGGTGACGGCCCACTGGAAACAGCTTCACCGGGTCTGCACTTTCTCCAGGCGGTGGCAGCACTGAGCCCCCAGGCACGGGAATGCTCTTTGGAACCTGTGGAGCGTGGTCACATTCATTTCTCATCTTTCCTTCTGTGTGATGTGCACACCTAACGAAGCTGTTTTTCAGGTTAAACCACGAACTTCGGTGGTGGGTGCACAGGCACGAGGTGGAGCGGACCAAGTCGAGAAGGACGACGAACTACCAGCACAAAGCCCATGTTCTTCAGGTGCGTTTGCGTGCGCCCTCCAGCGGCGGCCGAGTGTTGCTGTCTCTGTGGGGAGGCTGCCCCCAGCTGGGGTGCCCTGCCCCCGCCCCTGCCCGGGATCGCCGGCGTGGGGTCTGACTGTGCGCCCTCGGACCCCTCGCACGGCCGGCCGCCGTTTCCCGCTCTCCTCCACGCACTCCTGTTCACGACGCCCACATCGAACGTTCCGGCGCACACAGTGGGATAAATAGTACTGCCTGTGTTCTTTGCTCTTAGGGCTTTGCAGAAAGAGGGTGTGGAAACGCAGGGCAGGTGGGGCGGGAAGGCCCCCTCTGTGGAGAGAGAGTCCTTGGACTCAGGGAGCCCTGCAGGTGGACGCCAGCTCGTGTGTGGACCTGGAGTCAGGCGCCGTTTGCCGCAAAGCGCCACGTGTTGTCCCTGCATCACGCGTGAGGTGTCTGTTGCTCCTCTGAGGTGCAGACCTGTGAGTGCAGTGCCGAGGGTGGCCCGGCCCACGTGGAGCCTGCTGCCTGGTGGGGGCTGCGACCCCCTGCGTGAGCGCTGAGGTGCACTCCAGGTCCGGGCGTCAGGGCAAAGCCTGAGGCCTGCGTGAGCTCTCACGTTGCTGTCTACCTCGCACTTTTGCTGACTGCGACCTTTGCTAAATCCCTGTAGCTACGCATGCCCAAGCTCATGGCTAGTTTTCCAGGTTTCTTTGTTAAGGGGTGTGAATTCTAGGTAGGCAAATGGCATCTCCAACTTCTCTTTGCCTGCTGTCGCCATAAGTCAGTTTTTTACAGCCTGGTGTTTTCTGAGTCCGGGGACCACGTCTTGTTTGCTTTGGTGAGCTCTCCTTGATGACGGCGTCGTCCCCGGGGGGCTAGGCAGGGAGCTTTTTGTGCCCACTCAGTAAACAGCAGGGTCTGGCTTCACGACGGCCCTTCCACACTTCCGGAACTTGTCGTTGGGAAAATGATTGTTTTAGGCAAGCGTAAACTGTTACCATTTCAATATACTTTAATGACTTGGCCCTAAAACTTGTAATACCCGAACTAAGCCAAAAACTTGATGGGAGGTGTCTTAGATGCCTTGGTCTCTCCGAGACACCTCTCCGCCCGGACTGTGGCCCGAGGGGCCCGTCTCTGTGCTGGTGCCGTGAGTGCAAGCTCAGCGGGCCAGGCTGTTCGGGGAGGAACGCGGCACGGCCGCTTCCATGAGAGTCCGGTAACTGAGCGTAGACTGGGCCGGTGCGGGAAGACCCTCGCACGCTCTCACCTGTGGCACCTGCTGCTGTTCTCTCCCAGGGTGCGCTGCAGCAGGGCCCGCCTTCGCAGCTCCTGGCCGTCCAGTACACGGAGACCACCAGCATCAGGTGAGCGGGCTGCCCTCGGGCTCTGCGTGCGGGAATCCGCCGGCTCGTGGGGACACACTCCTGACCCACTTCAGCGCTCGCAGTGCTGTCGTGCTTGCTTGCCGGCGTTCGACCCGGCACCAGGCCAGGTCCAGCGGGGCCGCTCCCTGCCCCCTGGTGCAGGTGTCCTCTGCAGGCGTGGCACTGCCATGTTTTTCACACTCGCGTGCTCTTTGTCGGCAGTTGCCCTGGTCTGCATGTGCCATGTGTGCAGCTGCTGTGTTCTGAGTCCTGAGCTCTTTCCACCCCACAGCCTTAGAGGCGGGGCGGTGCAGGGCCCCAGACCCCGTTCTGGCTGCCAGGGATGGGCAGTCGTGTGGCCGTGGCTCTCCCGTGGCCTCACAGTGCACGTGGCTGTCCGTGGTGCTCCAGTCTCAACTCAGAAATGCAGTGATAGCTCCGCTGGCAGGGTCTTCTGAAGCTCCTGACCTCGGGCTTTTTGAAACGTTATTATAGAAAGCTGCAGAAATGCTGCTGATACTTTGGTTGAGATTCTTACAATTCAGTCAGTCATGGGCTTGGAGCGGGAGTGTCTCCAAGGGCGCGTGACCCTCCGTGGCGTCAGCACACTCACTGCCTCCCTCTCCCTCGGCAGGAGGGCGGGGAACGAGCTCCAGGTGTACCACGCCTCCCCCAGGAGCTACCAGGACTTTTTCGACGCCATCCGCAGGAGAGGAGACACGTTTTACGTCGTGTCGTTTCGGAGGGTAAGTGTGTTTTTTCTGAAAGCAGGAAGGACGCCTTTTTGAGAGCCCGCGCTGTCCCGGCACTGGGCAGGCACCGGGGGGTGGCTGGCGTGGACGGGGCTGCGGGGTGAGAGGAGCCGGCCTGACGCTGTGCACCTGCCGGGCCGGCCGCCCCCGCGAGGGCGCACGCAGGCCTGGTGCCAGGCAGGGCTCTGCGCTGACAGACGTCAGCTCCCTTCTGACATTTCTCTCGTCCCTGTGGCCACGTGGCCACCCTGTGCGCTGCCGGAGGAGAAGTGACAGCACACAGGTGTCTGCATAGGCCGGGGAGTGGCCGCCAGGTAACGAGACGTCGCTGTCGCTGGGCAGGCGTCGGGCGAGCTGCGGGGTGTCTGGTCCGTGGTCCCGAGACTCCGCTCCCCCCTGCGTCCGTCAGCGACATCGACTCCTGTGGGCGCAGAAGGTGCCAGAAGTTTCTCAGCTCACGCAGAGTCAGCGTCTGCACGAGTGCTTTTGAGCGCCACACGTGGTGACCAAGTGGACCCCACGGCCGTGCCAGCAGCCCCGCCAGCAGCGAGGGGGCCCGGGCCCCGTGTCCTCACTGAGGACCGGAACGGCTGGTTGTCTCCAGCGCAGCCTTGCCGAGGGGCGTGTGGGGCTGCCTCGCGGCGTCAGTCCACATTTGGACGGCCAGTGATTTTGGCCTTTCTTCATGGGCCTGCTCACCACTGTGCCTCTCCACTGGTCCGCAGTGTCTGCTCAGACTGACGGTGCTCTCACAGCTGACCTGAGGGTTCTCTCTCTGCTCTGCCTCCCGGCCCTTCGTCAGCACGGGGTTCGGATGTGCTTTCCCCCGCTCTGCTGCTGGTCTTTTCCGTGTCTCCCTCGGTGTTTCTCAGGGGGCGGAGCTTGTTAGCGCTGATGAAGTCCAACTTATCAGCCGTCTTTTGTGGTCTGTGCTTCGTTATTTAAGAAACCGTTGCCTAATGCAAGGCCACGAAGATGTCCTCACTTTTTCTCCTGAGATTCGTGGAGCTTTAGTTCCACACGTAGGTCTGTGGTTCGTTTTGGGCAATTTTTGTGCTGATGCGGGGGTGGATCGGAGTTCCCTCTTTGCGTGCGGGTGCCCAGGGTCGACTGACCGATGGTGCTGGTTTTCACGCAGCAGCTTTCCTGGGAGGAGCAAGAGCAGAGCAGCCCGTCCGGTTCTGCGGGCGAGCCTCGACCTCCTCCCTGGGCGGTGCGTTGTGCTGGGGCTGCTTAGAACGGCAGCCTATGATTGCACTTCTCCAGCCTCCAATTTCGCGTCTTTGTGCTTAGCCAGTGAGGGTTATTTATATACTCTTTGGAAGCACAGCATATGCTGTAGGTGATTATCGCAAAAATGTCACGGGCAGCAGAAGCTATTGCCAAGCCCAGGCTCTGGAGCCCAGATGAAATAAACCTGCAGCGCCCCCCCTGTCGGCCGCGAGGCCGGGGCGCGCCGTGCCGGGGGAGAGCACGTGTGGAGGAACTGGAAGGGGGCGCTCGCTGGAGCGTCCTGCTGCTTTCTGTCTGGTCTGCTGGTGAGGTCGTTGTCCTTTATTCAGTGAGAGAGAGACCTAGAACTTTTAGAGCCATGTGTGCCGTGCTCGTGTGTGTGTTGTACATGCGTGTGGGCACACATGTTGCAGGCACGGGCTTAAGGAGCGCACAGAGCAGGGGCAGAGAGAGGGCATCCTGTAGCCTTGTGCAGCCTTGTTCAGAAATGAGGAAAAGACGGTTTCCCACTCAGCTGTGAGTCACTGCTTTTGGTTTTAGTGGAGAAAATAGCTCTTGGGGCTGACACAGCATTTCTCGTAGGCGGCCACGTGGGTGGGGCCGAGGGCCGGCGCAGTCTGGCTTCCCACCGGCACTGCCCTGCCGTCTCCAGACCGGAGAGACTGCGGGGAGGCGCCGTGCGGGCCTTCGGGGGTCTCCTCGCTCACGGAGCCGCGAGCACGCTCGCCTCTGTCCGGGAGTTCAGACGAAGTGGCAGATCGAGCACTAGCACTGTGCTGGCACGAGTAGGTGTTCGGTGTGCGTCTGTTTCTCTCATCAGCGGGCTGACCTCTCGAGCATACGGTTGTAGTTTCAGGAACCCAGAGTGGGTGGGGGGGTGACATCTCAAGGTTTTGCGGCGGTGGCCTTCCTTCCCGTCTGTCTGTCCCACGAGGTTCGTGACGGCCAGATGTGGGTGGCTCAGGCCTGCCCTTCCGTCCTTCGGGGGAGGGGGAGTCGCACACTGGAAAGGAGGGGCCTTCCACACACACAGAGAGGGCCCGAGTCTCCCTCAGGCGGCACAGCCTGGCGGAGGAGCCTTTAAAAAGGGGTTTTAGAGCTCTTGTGAGTGTCTCCTGTGTTCCGATTCCACGTCCGCTTATCGTGACATCTAGACTCAGATCACACACAGAACACTAGCAGCAGATACCAGGCTCTCTGCAGTTTTAGGGTTTATTCAAATCGCCTGCACACACTGATCCTGGTGGGTTCAGTGACGTCAGCTGATAAGTGGAAAGGAACTCCGTAGCCTTCAGTCTGACTTTTCCCACCGACACCAGGAAAGCCTGAGGCCTGATATGTCCCGAGTTCATCCGGGTGATACAGCAGACAGTGCTGTCGTGAGCGGCGCGAAGCCGGTCTTGTTGGCTGTGAACGTCAGTAGCACACGCACAGTCACAACAGATTGAAAACCGGCGGCACCAGCACAGGCGCAGTGGCTGTCGATGCCGCGGGACAGGCAGTGAGTCCTCATCTCCCGTCTCGGGTGAAGCCTGCCCCCCGACATTTTCATACGTAACAGAAGTCCACACGTTATTGCGAAGATCAAAATCAGTGATAAAATAATTTGATTGCAGATTATAAAGCAGTTCCAGTCTATTCAGATGAAACAACCTAAGTCTGAGGCTTTGGGGTCAGCTTTTTAGTGATAAAATTTATCTTGCTTATTTTTTGGTATAAAACCTAAGTACGTGTCGCAGCCTCCCCTAGAGAAAGGAGGGTCCGATTGCTGAGCGCGATGCCCACGGGTCCAGAGCCCTCGTCCTCGGAGGGCGACCGGGAGGGCACAGTGTCCCTGCAGCGAGCCCCTGTCAGAGCCCAGGCACGTCCTGACGCGGCGTCTTCCCCAGCGTCCGTGCCGGGCTTGACCCTATGTCATGTGACGGGCGTGAGTTTCGAGTGGAAACCTGAGAAGTCATATTTTCCATCTCCAGAATGTGAGTCTCACTTTCATTTTGAAATAAACAGTTCTATATTAAGAACATAATCCAGATTATGTTCTGGAACCAAAATCCAGATTTTTCAGAGTAGTGCCTTTATTGTTGCTCCTTGAGAGAAAGTGTGTGAGCTATCTTCAGAGCATAAATGCTTTCCTCAGACGTTTAAGAATTAATTTTATTATCCAAAAAAACTGTATTCATGCTAAGTTGTGCCTATTTCAGTAACTGTTTTACTTTTATAATTATAAGTAGTTCTTTTATTTATTTATTTTTTAAAAATATTTTATTTATTTATCTTTAGAGGGGAAGGGAAGGAGAGAGGGAGAGAAACATCCATGTGTGGTTGCCTCTCGTGCGTCCCCTGCTGGGAACTGGCCTGCAACCCAGGCATCTGCCCTGACTGGGAATTGAACCGCGGTTGTTTGGCTCTCAGGCCCGCGCTCAATCGACTGAGCTATGCCAGCCAGGGCTTAAATAGTTCTTTTAAATGCAGCTCTCTGCAAAGAATGTTTATTTTTATCAAGAGATTTAATCAGTTCTACTGTCATTCATCTGACAAAGTACTTGAGTGGCCATGGTGTTCAGGCATATAAATTCTTTGGCTTTTTTCTTTCTTTTTTTGCTTTTGACCAGTACCGTTGCTGGTGAAAATTATTTAGAGGAATTAGAAACTCATCGTACATCTTTTGCATACTGGTCTAGAAACCTAAGCCCCAGCTCGTGACTGCAGCATCTGAGGGCGGAGGTGGCCGTGGAGGAATCAAACCCTCAGCGCAGCCTGCACCTCCCGACCCTGGGGGTCCCGGGACCAGTGGGGTCAGCACGCACCAGCCCGTGGGGCGCCTGTGGAGACAGCACGAGGTCGTTGTTCAGCTGCAGTGGTTCTGTGCTCGGGCGTTTTCTTACCTCTTCCTCTCTCCGTTGAAACTGAGTATTTTTGCCAAATAAAACAGGCCCCACGCGAACCAGAGGCTGTCAGGAGGCAGCAGGAGCGTGTCGGGGCCAGCGCCCCCTCCCGCGCGCACCCCTCTGGTGCTTCCCGAGGCCGCAGGGCTGTTTTGCACGGGCACGCAGCACCGCGCGGCCACCGGCCCTCGGGGACCACAGCCAGTCGTCCGGGCTGCATTTAAGCCCGAGCTGCGGGCTGCCGGTGGGGTGGTGGCACATCCCCCGTCAGAGCGGAGCGTGGAGCCCGGGGTGCGCGCCGCTGGTGGGAGGAGGGAGAGGAGCCACGTCGTCTTCCTCTCGTGCAGGTCCCGGGAGACCTCAGCCCGGAGAAGCCATTAGAGGTCCGGAGTGGCCTCGCACAGGAGGCGGCCCCGGCCAGCAGTTTTCCAGGAAAGAAAGAAAAAGTCGCCAGGGGTCCTGTCTCTTCCGCTGGGCGGGCTCCGTCTGAGAAGTTTTACCTGCTTCTGTTCCTCAGTTCACTGGTTCACCCAGTGTGTTCGCTGGACGCTGACTGTTCCCAGGCGCCGGGCTACCACGGAGTGCGCAGGGATGGGAGGTGGGAGTCCGTGTCTTCAGGGACGCATCACAGTGGAGAGGGTCGACTCGTAAATCACGAGTCACAGCGCCGCGATGGGAGCTATAAAGGAGGCATGCGGGGCGCGCCGAGATGGCCCACCACGTGGCCACTGGTTCTGACGCAGCTTCTGTCCAGGCGGTCTGTGGAGGTCACTCATTCAGCCCTGCAGCCGTGTTGCCAGGCGGACACTGTTTCTCTCTGCGACTTCATCTGTGAAGGCAGGAGGAGAGGGTGTGTCGGGAGGTGTTCTTGGGTGGGTTGTGTGGTCGGGTGGAGGGCGGGAGGAGGGTGAGGGAGGCGAGCCCGTGGGAGCAGGGCCCAGGCTGCTGGACGCAGGGCCGGTTCCGGGAAGCAGAGGCCAGCAGGAGCCCCTCGGACCGGGCTGGGACCAGGCGTCTGGAGTTCAGCCCACCCCGCGGGAGACAGGGAGTGTCGGGAAGAAGCCGCCGCCACTCTGCACCCGGCGTTGGAGAGCCCTTGGCCTTCACAGGAGGGACTTCTCCGGCACTGATGAGTGATGTTGAGGACGCATGAACAACCAACTGGAAACAGCTTTCTGGCTTTACAACCACGCAAGTGAACAGTGGTGCAAATTAACTGTAGATAACACCACACTGGGGAACTCAGGTCAGCAGCATGCAGTCACTTGACATGTGCTCGTAGGGACGGTGGTGCTGACCGTCATGGGGTGGGTGCTCTCTGGACCCTGATGGAAAGCTTTGTTCCGATTAACGGCTGCCTGGGGAAAGGAGAGAAGGGCTAACGCCCCCAATAGGCTCCACCCTCTTGCCCCGTTCCGGGAGTGGCACTGCCACCAGACCCACCGGGAATGGCATGGCCTGGCAGCTACCACAGGACCCCGCCTGTGTGCACACCCAGTTTCACCATCAGAGTGACGACACACCAACGGTCCCCGGGGGCTGATGGGCTCCCGCTGGGGAAACACAGGCCTGGAGGATTCGGCGTCCACCTGAAACTGTACCTCCCTCCAGGGGTTCTGTGAGTGAGGACGTGCCGGCGTCCTGGCCAGATCAGCTCGGCGGTCAAGAGTCCAGGACCTGGTGTGTTCGCAAACTCTGCTGGCTGTGTCGCTCGTCGTGGACTCAGGAGCCGGGGCTGCTGCCGGAGGGCTCCACTCGGCAGTGGCCCCGTCCAGCGGGGTGGCCGTGCCCCGAGCTTGCTTCACCCTCGCCCTGGGGCACGGCCCGAGGTGCTGGGCGGCAGTGTCCCTGCGGATTCCGCGCCCCGTTCTTCCAGTGCTGTTCCGTCGATCTTCCTTTCGGGGAGCAAGTGGGGACAAGCCGAGTGCTACAGGGCCGTGAGGTGGGCCCAGGGGGAGGACGGCAGCTTTAACAGCAGCTTTATAGGTAAACGTTGCCCGGGGCCTTTTGTTCTGTTGTGTTTAGTGGTACTGGTGGCATTGAGTGGTCAGGGGCTCCTCCAAAAACCTCATGTGGAAAAGAAGGTTAAATGAAGCTTCTGCCAAAGAAAATTGCTGCTTTCACATCACCACTGTTTGGGGTTTTTTTTGCAAGGCAGGGTGTGTTTAGGTCATTTTGGCCTCCAGTTGAGCGGGTTGAAATGGGACTTGGCTTTGACGTTGGAGGGTGGCCCGCCAGTGCTGCCCTGAGGCCCCGTGTCCGGACGTCCGGGGCTCCCCCTCCTCGGTGGGACTGTGCCCCCACCTGGTGCTTGCTCTTCGGCTCTGCCGGGAGAGGACGGGAGCGGGTGCACAGCAGTGGGCCTCAGATGCTCAGAGAAGTGGACATGGAACCTCCCTCAGAACGGGGGTCCGCCAAAGTGGTGTCCTCGTGCGGCCTGTGCCGTCGCAGCGTCCCCCCGCTTGGACTTTCTCCGGTGTGCCCGCCCATCCGCGGGCCCCCGCTGAGCCCCTGTCCTTCACGTGGCACCTTCTTTCCCGCAGCCGCGGCGCCCCCTGCCCCTTCGAGTGGCCTTCTCACGGCCGACGGCTCCGGGCGAGCGGGCTCTAAGCTCTGCTGGGAGCCGGTGCCCGGGCGACCACGAGGGCGGCAGGCGTGGGAGCGGAGGACCTCCTGCGGGCCTGCCTTCGAAGGAGAAGCGTTTCCGAGCTGGGGCTGCGCCCCCCACTGGGGGTGGCTGGGGTCCATCTGGACGTGCGGAGGGACCCCTGACTGACTCTGCTCTCCTTGTCTGTCCCACCTGAAGCAGTGGGAAGGCGACGAGGGCGAGTTGATTGAGAACATAGAACTGTTCCAGTCTCCTTGCTTTTGTATTTCATCTGCGGGTGTATCTAGAAAACGGACCTCGTCCTCACTAACATGGGTACGAGTGTGTGTCTTTTCTGACCTGTAGCGCGCGGTCAGGAAGATTTGCAAACTGGTTTGGTGGAAACGTTATTTTCAAAGTAAGCTCGTGAAAAATGAAACCACAAGTAGAACAAGTTTAGAATTTTGCTGAACTTCTTGCAAAGCCTGAGCCTTTTAAATCTGACCTTAAAAAACAGCAGAAGTTATTACCTAATAGGAAGACGTCTGTTCGCATTTGAACCCCGCCTCCCGCCCCCCGAGAGCTCCCCATTTCCCTCGTGTCTCCTCCAGGTGTGTTCACCCCGGGCGGCAGCCGCGCCGGCGCACAGGCGTGTGCGGACCGTGTCGGGCAGGGCCCTGCCGGCTCGGGTTCCCACCACAGTTAGTTCTCCGAGGTGTCGAGTGCCTGTTCTGTGCGCAGCAGGACCCTCGTCTCCTGCTTGTCCCTTTTCCTCCTGAGCGTCAAACCCTAGGCCAGGTCGAAACAAGCGGTTTCCAGTGCGCAGGGATGCCTCTGACCGAGAAGACAGGCGCATCCTTGGTAGTTCGAGACTCTGGTGTTTGTGTTTTCCTCTCCGTTCTAACACTGTGTCAGCCCGAGTGGAGCCGGGACGCTTTTATGAAGTTCCTGTTTCTGCAAAAATTAAGCCCTTTGTGGTTTCCCCCTTTCTTGCAAATGGTTGCAAAATCTTTTATAATAATAAACATATCTTATGAACTGGTATAAAAACATAATACCCAATATAAATCATTTCCCTATTATTAGTACCTAAATCCCTCTTTTCCTTTTAAAAAGACAACTGAATCGAGAGCGTGTATTTTGATTTTTGCTGTTAAGAAGTGGTTTAAAAAACTCATTTTGAAGTTAAATACAGCTTACGTTCCTTCTGTCAGTCGTGAGAGCTGCTGACTCAGGTCTGGTTGAACTCTGCGCTGGCAGGTCCGGCTTCAGAGCTGAGCGGAGTGCCTTTCATGAGTACAAGAGGCTGTGGAGCTTCAGCTTTTAAAAATTGCTGAATTGTTTATAGATTTTTGGTTTCTCAAGGCAACATTTCTTAAAATAGTCTATGGAGTTTTCATGCTTATACAGGATTCTTACCATACAATCTCAACCATTAATAAATTGTGGTAAGTTTTAAATGTTTTTTAATTTCAGAAGGATTATTTCATTGCTCAGAAATTATGAAACAAACAGGGATAAATCACCCATAACCCCCTAGTTCAGTGAAATTGACGAAGTGTTCCTGTGGGTTCCGTTTATTTAGGAACATGCTTGATGTTTTTACGTCATCGCAACATGGATGACGCATGTTTCTGTAGAGGATAGACCCTTGTGTTCAAATGCAGTCTCAGCGGTGTTGTCATTTTATTTGACGGAGACCCTCAGGTTCAGACAGCGATAGAGAAGCCCCCTTTCTCTGACCTGGGGGGCTCTGAAGGCCCCCCGACGCACCCGCGGGGCTGTGGTCGGAGGCAGGGTTTGAGGAGAGCGTGGGAAAGAGGACCGGGCCTCCGGGAGCTGGGGACTGGGCTGCACTCCGCTGCGGGCCTGGGGCTCCCTGGTGGGACCGGCCACGGGTCTGCGATGGTTTCATTACCCAGGGCCCCCGCCCCCACCCCGAAGAAGAGCATTTGATGGCCTCTCCAAAGAAAACAGTTCCTGCTCCGCACTCGGTGGTGAGTAGGAGGGAACCCTGCTTCCTGTCAACATCCAGACGTTTCTGAAAGGTGCTATTGTGCGCTGACGTTGAGGCTTTTTAAAAAAACTACCGACCCTTTGAAAACACAAAGGACTCAGTCATGGGCACAGGTGTCTGGCCAGCCCTGCCTGACACACCGGCACCTGCCCGCACGGGCGGCCGAGGCCGTGGGGAAGCGGGGGCTCCGTGCCCCGCGGGGGGCCACCCCACCCCAGATGCTGGCGGCCAGTGCTGTGTGTGGCGCCTGCACGTGTGTGCGCGTCACTTCTCCGCGGCTCCGTGGTGCTCCGTCCTCCGGTTCCTCCCGGTCGCTCCGCGGACGCGGGTCAGGGAAGCTTCGCAACCCCGGCAGCTGGGACCTGCGATCCTGCCGCGGGGGCGGGCGGCCTGCTCACCGCGGAGGGCCAGCGGGGGCAGCAAGCGGAGTGAGCCCCCCGCCAGAGCCGGGTCCCTTTCGCGGTCCGGCCGTGCCTGCCGGCCTTTCCTTCATCGCACTTCACGGAGTGTTAGGTCAGCTTCGGGTAGCAGAGCTGTCAAAGCGCTGAGCGTTTTGGGGTTGCCGAGGGAATCCGCCGTAGTTCCCAGTTTAGGTTTTGGGGTGGAGAGATGCACTCTTGCCCCTTCCTCTTGCCGATGAAGGAGTGTAGACCCCGAGGGCGTCTCAGCATCAGTCCTGCCGTGCACGAGCAGGTGGGGTCTGCGCGGAGCCTCTCCTGTGCCCCGTGTGGCCACCCCCCGGCCCCCACCTCCCCATCAGCTGCTGAGCTGAGGTCGAAAGAGGCGTTCCGGAAGTGTGCGCGCCGGCAGGACACAGATCAGCATACCCCTGTGAAGTTGTTTTATGCTGCGAAATTCAAGAGAAGTTGGAACGTTTCTAAACCAGAACAGGCTGTAATATTTTCAGTTACGGAAAACTTAGAGAAATCAGAAACTAGTCTCTGAGATTGTGTGAAATGTACCTTGATTTTGGTCATAAAAGGACCCCAGTCACACGGAACCCAGGGGTTTCGGCACAGCCAGCCCCTCCCTGCGGGGGGGCTCCCGGTGACGTCCCACACGTGAGCCTCCGTTTTCGTAGACGGCGGTGTGTGGGGCTTGGTTCTGCTGGAGATTGACCGGAGAGAAGGTAGCAGATGCTGCGCTGAGGGGATCACGTGTGAAGACGAGGTCTAGCACGGCGTCCGGACCTCAGCTGGCGACTCAGACTTGGGTCCGAGCTTGACCTTCTTAGCCCAGGGCCAGCGGCGTCCGACTGTTTGTTCTCACGGTAGCTTTGACTGGGGCTTGCAAGGTGGTCGGTTTGTTTTCTCGTCCAGTTATGTTTTAATTACAGGGTCTGTGAGCTTCGTGGCATGAAGACCAGCGAATGTTGTTTTTCCCCGACCGCCCTATGTTATCCCCTCAGCCGGGTTCGCGGGTCTTCGCCCCTTAAAGACCGTGTTCTCCGGGAAATGCTGCCCCACACGAGGCAACGCACTCAGTCACTGGACATGTGCAGTCATGCTCGCGTCCGTCCGTCTCTGTGTGGTGTTCACGTTCTAGACTTTTCCTCAGCTTTGCCGACAGTCACATTTCGTAATCTCGTGCGCGCTGAACTAGGCTGCGCTGAGTTCCCGTCGCTCTCTGCCACGTCAGGGCCTCCATGTTGGTGAGTCCTGGGCAGCGAGTGCGTGGAGTGACGGCGAGGCAGACGCACAAAGGGACGAGAGGCTGGAGGGCTAACGCATGTCTCCGTGGCGTCTGGGGTGGCCTGGCCCCCCGTGGAAACGTCATGTACCTTTGTGTCTTTTTCTTTTTGTTGTGACAGTACCTGGTTTTGATAGGAAAAAGGAGTCCGTGAAAGCAGTGGTTAATACCCAAGTCGTGAGTCGTGCTCAGCCGTGGAATGCCTGTGGAGGCACGGCCTTCAGAACACTCACGCCCGCCCTTGCGCAGCCGCACTCCTCTGGGCTTGCCCTCACTTTCCGTGTGTGTGTGCGGCGGCCCTGGCTCACCCGGGGAGCATCGAGGGCCGGCCGCGTCACTCATGGTTGTGCTCAGCACGCCACACAATTACAGTGAGCGAGCGAGCGAGCGAGCCTTGTGCACCTCCTTTAGTCGCGCGGACCTGTTGCTTACGGAAGCGTGTCACCCGTGTCTGCTTCGCAGGGACGCGGGGGCCGAGCGGTACAGCCCGGCCTTGTGGGGTGGTGATCTGGGGTCACGGGCTTCTGGGGGGGAGTGTCTGTCTTCCTAAAAAGAAGTTTGAAGATGACTGTTGGGTAGATGACTTCAGGGCTCTGACTCGGTCTGGACTGACCCCTCGCTTCTGGGGACTGGAGACAGACCAGATCAGAAGCTGCTTCGTGGCAGAACCGCAGTTAAAACCTCTAACCCGACCGCGTGACCAGCACTCGCCCTGGCGTCCCGCAGCGAGCCCGTCACTGGAACCTGGGGCGTTGCGGCATTCTGTCCGGAATGACGGACACTCCATTCCGCACCTGTTTGCTGCAGAATGAGCGGAGCTGCTGTGGGACGCCCTGACGCCGCTCATCGTCCGTAGGTCAAGGTCAACTCCCC
>PVKM010038019.1:0-14269 GCA_004027735.1 Carollia perspicillata
GATTCCTAGTCAAGGCACATGCTTGGGTTGCAGGCCAGTTCCCAGCAGGGGACGCATGAGAGGCAACCATACCTTGATATTTCTCTCCTCTCCTCCCCTCTAAAGATAAATAAATAAAATATTTGAAAAAAACTGCAAACACCCACCCTCCTCACTCCTTGGCTCCCCTCTCCCCTTATTCCCTCCTGTAGCATTTTCCCACCTTATCTAATTTTTGTTTTATTTATTTGCTTGTCTCTCCTACTAGAATATCAACTCCCCCAGGTCAGCACTTTTGTTTCTTGTTCACTGCTCTATGCTCAGCACCTAGAACTACTTGTGGCACATTGCAAGTGCTCAGGAAAAGGTAAGGGAGTGGAAGAAAGCGCGAGTCCTGGGAGCCCCTCAGGTGCAGCCTGAGCAGCAGGCAGGAACTGTGGGTGTTCTGTTCTCAGGCACTGAGAGGGGTGCCCATTTGGGCTGCGCTTCTCTCCCAGGCCGGTAGGCGCCGCTGCCCCGCTGCTCTGCGGCCGCCAGGTGAGGAGGCCCCGCCCATACCCCCCAGGTGCGCGGAAGGCGCTGCCGCAGGACCAGAGGTGAAGGATGAAGGAAGCAAAGATGGGAGAGAAGTTGTGGGTTGAGAGGAGGAGGCAGGGGTGAAGGGAAAGAGCTGAGCGTGTCTGAAGTGGGAGCTGCTGAGAGGCAGGAGAAAAAAAGCCTTGGGGATATTAGAGGCCTGAGAAGGTGAGGAGAGAGAGACAGCTGAGTGATTGGGAGAGAGGAGGGGTGGGGAGGGGAGGAAGGAGAGACTTGCAGAGCGGGAAGTTCAGAGGAAAACACCCAGGGTAAATTTGGGGGAGGTGAGATAGATGAACGGGTGAGGGGTCTGGAAGAGTCCCGGATGGGAAGAGGGCTTGCCTGGGAGAGGTTTGGACGGTGCGTGGGGATAGCTGGGACAGTTGGGGGATGGGCCTGGCCTGTGGGGAGTTAAGGACCCTGGGAAAGGGGCCCTGCACTTTGACAGCCTGGGCTGATACGGACTTTGGCAGTAAGGGTGCTGGGACACACACCAACTTCTCAGATTCTGCCTCCTTGGGCCAGCAATGGGAAAGAGCTTCTGAAGAGTGAGGTGTGCCTGCCAAGCATATCCTGGGAGCCCAACTGGCTTCTGCAGAAGGTGTGGCCAGGTAAGGGGTTTATTCAGCCTGGCACAAGGGCTCTCCCTCTTTCTCCTTCATGCCCCATAGCCAGTATTCGCTGTGCATGGAGCTAGGTGATGGGCAAACTGGTGCGGTCAAGGACTCATCTACACAACGTGAGGGGTGGCAGACAGGTAGAGGTTGTGGGGAGTACAGTGTGGGGGCTCTCCCTGGCCAGGGAGCTCCAAGAAGCCTGCCCTCAGGAAGTGACCTGTAGGCAGAGAGCAGGAACCTACCATGGAAGATAGAAGGTGGTCTGACAGAGAGGAGGTTCTGAAGATGTCGCCAAGAAAAAATGACAGCAGGGACTAGACAGAAAAGCTTTAGGGAGTGTGGTAGGACCTGAGGCAACCTGAAAATGCCTTCCAGGTCTAGAGGGGCTGTAGGCTCTGTAAGGTGAAGTAGAATTGGGGAGGAAGATGAGAGTCCCTGGAGGTCAAGGTAAAATGGCAACCAGGGGACAAAAACTGCAGAAGTGAGGCTGGTGTGAGGCTGTGAAAAGGAAGGGTAGCAGCTATGGGGAGCTGGAGATGCAACCCCCTTCTAAGTTGGCAGCCGCTTGCTACTACTCAGCTCCAGCTGAAAGCTACCACATGGGAAGTCAGGCTCGGAGATGCCAGAATGGTTCTTCAAGAGACGCCAGAAGTCAGGATTTTTGTGCAAAATTCCCTGAGCCTTAACTATCACACATTGATCTACTAATGTTCCATTGCTCCCAATTAGCAATCGCATTGTGAACGGGCACTTGTGTTCACCAACACACACACACACACACCCACGGTGTTCATCGCAGTTTAGTCCATCATCACTGGAGGCTGGACACATCCCAGTGGCCATGAACTGGTGAAAGGAAAACAAATTGGGGTAGATTCCTACCGCGGAATATGATGCAGCAATGAAAAAGAACAAACAAGGACCTCATGCAGTGTGGAGGACTCTCACAATGTTGAGCAAAAGTGCAAGACACAGAACAGCACACATAGCGGGGTCCCATGTCATGTTTCAATGACATTCAAGGGTAGGCAGAAGGAATCTAAGGAGTGAGTCAGGGGAGCCAAAGGTTTCCTAATGGTGGCACCTTTGCCTTTGGGGCTGGATGATGCTTTGTTGTGGGAGGAGGGCGTCCCATGCTTTGGAGGATGTTGAGCAGCATGCTTGGTCTCTCCTTGCTAGATGCCAACAGCATCTCCACAGTTGTAACAAGTGTCCTTTGTGGGGTGGGGAGGCACAATCACCTTCAGGTGAGGACCACTGGGAAAGTGACACTTGGGGGCAGGACTCTCACTGGAAAGGAGCCTTAAGAGCTTCTAAGGGAGCGGAATATTCTGTATCTTGAGCTACACAGTCGTGACAAGGGCGGGACATATGTTTTAAACTCACGGAGCTGTATTCCTAGGAGCTATGCGCTCCACAATGAAAGAGTTAACCCTACAACATGGACGGCCCTCAGAAACGTCATGCTGAGCGAAAGAAGCCAGACACAAAAGGCCAGAGATTGTATGACTGCATTTATATGAAATGTCTAGAACAAGCAACTCCATAGAGACAGAAAGCAGATCAGTGGTTGCCAGGGGCTGGGGGGCGGGAGGGAGTAATGAAGAATGACTGCTAATGGGGACGGGGTTTCCTTCAGGGTGATGAGAATGTTCTGGAATTAGACACTGGAGATAGTTTCACAACATTGGAATACGCAAAGACACACCAAATTGTGTACTTTAAAATGGTCAATCCTATGTTAGGTGAATTTTATCTCTAAAAAAAATTATTATTATTATTTTTAAAAGAGTTAACCTACACAGGTTGAACAAGACACGTCCTGGGCCAGCCTGGCCATTTTACAGTGGAGGGGGCATGATGGGAGAGGGAGGCGGCAGGCACCTCCCAGAGAAAGAAAGCACGAGCTGTGAGGGAAGGGCTAAAACAACTTGGAGACAGAAAAAGTATGTCTGGGCTCAGGGGAGTGCTCCCTCTTAACCCAACCTGTCAGCCCTGGAAAGAAATCGGCTGGCAGGTCAGAGGCCAGCCTTCAAACTGTGGAAGGGACTGCTGAGTTCTGACGGGTGGAAGAGAAATGACAGCCGCTCAGCCTAGCCTGCCACAGACGGATGATAAAGCGGTGCTTGCTGGGGTGCTCTCTGAGAGCTTGGGGGGCTCACCCCAGCTCCTGGGCCGCCCCAGAGAGGAGCAGGCTTCCTGAGGGCTTGGCCTGCATGAGAAGCGGAAGACTATCAGGTGGCTCTTGGGCCTGTGCCTCCCCTCCCGGCAAGGAGACCTCCCCCCAGAGTGGGCCAGGGGGCAGGTGTGGGGGTCCCGGGTCTAGCCTCCACTGGCTTCAAAAGACTGAGTGAAGAGAGAAAGAAAGCTAAGGCTCAACCAAGTCGAGGGGCGTGGAGTGGGCCGAATGGTGGACACTCACAAGATATGTCCACTTGGAACCTATGAACATGACCTTATTTGGAAAATGGGTCATGGCAGAAGTAATTAAGTTAAGGACTTTGTGATGAGATCATCCGTAAGGGTGGGCTCTAAATCCAATGACAAGCGCCCTTAGAAGAGGAAAGAACGGGAGACGATGGAGGGGAAGGCCATGCGAAGATGGAGGCAGAGATTGCTGTGGTGCAGCCACAAGTCAAGGACCACTGCTGCTGCGGGGGCGGGAAGGATCCTCCCCTCGAGCTTTGGAGGGAGCACGGCCCTGCTCACACCTTGATACCAACTCTGGCCTCCAGACTGTGAGAGAGTGAATTCTTTGTAATAAGCAGCCTGGTCTGTTGTCCTTTTTCCCAGTAGCCCTAAGAGCGTAATACAGGCCCTGGTATTCCATTCCACACACATTTATGGAGCCCCTGCAGAGGCATGGGATGTGATGTGGAAGCAAACACTTATGGATCATTTCAATATGGAAGGACCATTGTTCATGGAAGAGAGCTCCAGGGATGGAGATACACAGTGGGGTGGGAGGCTGCCTGAACCCTACAGCAAAGGCGATGGCACAGAACTGGGCCCTGAGCCCACCACAGCCTACGGGGGCAGCAGGTAATATAAACACAGCCAACAGCCACGCCAAAAAGACCAACTATGTCAGCAATGGTGCAGGCGACCTTCAGCTCCAGTGTCAGAGATACAGTAAGGAGTGGTGGGGACTGTAGCAAAGGATTATAACAACTGTTAACACTTATCAGCACTTGCTAAGCTTTTTCCTTATACAGTATTAACTCAACTCTAGAGGAAGATAACACCATCATCCTCTTTCCAGGTAGGTCCACTGAGGCATGGGTGCTGTGTCAAGTCAGGAGCCTAGCAGGAAACAGATGGGATGTCCAAACTGGGTACTCTGAGCAGTTCAGTGGAAGGACACGATCACAGAGCCAAGGCAAATGGAGGGAAGCATGGGGAACAATGCCATGCTTTGGCTAGGGAACAGGTAGAGCCCTTAGCACCCCGAGGTCTGAAAGGCAAGGGGAGGAATCAGCTGTCAGAACCTGGGGACACCCAGGCTGTGTGGATGGCAATGACCTGTGATCTCTGACAGGGATGCGGGGGAGGGGGCACAGCAGCCACAGGGTGAGAAGCTGAGCTGAGGGATAAATACAGTTGTCCCGTCGTATCCACGAGGGGATTGTTTCCAGGACCCCCCAGGGCACCAAAATCCTCAGATGCTCAAGTCACTTATATTATATAAAATGGTGTAATATTTGCATATTTCCTATGCACATCCTCCTATAGACTTTAAGTCATCTTGAGATTACTTACAATACCAAAAACAATGTAAATTTTATGTAAATAGTTGTTATACTGTGTTGTTTAGGCAATAATGACAAGAAAGAAAGTCTGTGCATATTCAGTACAGACACCGGTCTAGCTATTGGTTGAATTTGTGGGTGCATGGAACGTGCAAATACAGAGGGTTACTGTACTTTCTCCTGTACCCCCAACCTCTCACAGGGGTCCTCGTTTGTGTTGGTGGGGTTCACACACCGCCCAGCTTCCCCGGACACCAGAATAGGTGGAGTAGCTTTACTTGGTCAAACAGAAGATTCTAGAACAGGAATATTGAATGATTCTAACCCAGGCAATTTTGGCCCAGAGTCCCCTGTACCACTAGGCATGTGAGAACTGGCAAACCTGAGCCCTCTTCTGGTCGGGGAGGAAGCAGGGCAGCCCTTGCTGACCACCACTCCCCCTGGAAGGGTGGCCTTAGCTTTGCAGAGGCTGCATTATTTTGATGGAAAGCCAGGAATGCAGGTTTTCATGCAACCATTGCCTGATACTTAAAAGCTGACCACTCGTTTAAGAAAAACCCTGCGTGGGCCAACCACATCACATCCATGGCCAGACTGAGCTGTGGGTGTCAAGTCCCCAGGCTCAGGAGGTGGATGTGGAGGGGGCAGGGCATCCATCCAGATGCAGGACGGAACAGGGATGTGCAGAGAGGCAGCAGCGAGAAGCATCACCGGGGAGAGGGGGACCACTCACCAGTGGGGCAGTGGGTCTGACTAGGAGGTGCCTGGGGCCAGGGCAGGTGCAGGGTTTTGAGGGGATGAAACTGATCGGGTGTTTTGAGTCGAGATTGGGGAGGGCCATTGGAGCCACACTAATGGGTTTCCCTTTGAAGGAGAGAAGCCAAGAATGGCTTTGAAACAGCCCAATGACTCAGTCCTGCTCATCTCTCCCCCTACCCCAAAGCTGGCGCTGGATCAGGCTTTCGCTGGGGATGGAATGGCCATAAATGAGTGAAGCCAGAAACAGTGTGCCTTTCAGTGTGCTCACAGCCTGGAGTGGAGGAGGGCGCTGCACAAAGTCAGGGCACGAGGCTCGAGGCTCGGGCTGTGGTGCTGAGCCCCTGTTTGTGGATACTTGAGCAACCGCCGTGTGTTCCACTCCGAGGATATAGGTACAGGACAGGGTCCTGCCTTCAAGGAAAGGGACAATGGACGAGGGAGAAAATAAAGGGAGAGGAAAATCCAGGCCGTGTTTTTTTAAACGTAAAACTTAAAACAAGGTAATGGGGGAAGGGGCTGACATCAGGCAGCCCAGCAGCCCCAGAGACAGAGCAGGTAGACAGTGGGACGGGGGTCCTGGGTGGGTCCCGGGCTGCCCCTCCTTCCCAGGCATCCGGCACCCTGGCCCGGCCTCCTCCCCTCGCACTCTCCCCCATCACACCGTCGAGAACAAGCCCACGGCTGACGTGGATTCCTGACTCAGAGCCTGAACAGGGAAGAGAGGGGAGAGAAACCGCCCATCTGTTCTCCCTCTGATGGATCCTCGAGATTCCCACCCCCCCTCCGCTCGCTCGTGCTTGCACCCCACGCTCCTCCTCCCATTTCCTCACACTGACACAATATAAATCGCTGCAAATGGGTTTTCCTGGCCAGTCACCGTATTGTTTTAATAATGGTTCATTTTCTGCCTGGGGCAGGAGAGATATTCTGTCAAGAAATTGGGGACGGGCGGGGGGGGGCTTGCTCTGCGTGTGTGCATGGTGTTCCCTTTCACCTAAGAAAAGATTCCAAAACATCCGTGAGACACCGAGTGCCCTGTCTGGTGGGGTGATGCTGTTCAGAGGCTCAGCACACCCCCTCACCTGGACAGTGGAATCCATCAGATACCTCCTGGGCACATTTATTGAGTACCTACTATGTGCCATGCCTGAGCTAGGTGCAAGGGGACACAGTGATCTCCCAAGCACTGCCCTGCCAAGGCCCACATTTCAGAAGGGGGGAGAGAGACATTACAAAATAATTGTGCGAAACTATGTCATTACAATCATGGCAACTGTACAGAAGAGAAGGTGGGGTGCAACAGGAACAGATAACCGCGATCTTGGCATAACAGGGTCCCCCTCCCTGAAAGAGACCCTCAAGCTGAAACTTAAATGACAGACACAGTTGCAGGGGGGAGGGCCATCTGGAGGGCGGGAACTTCCTGGGCAAACATGTAGAGCCTTAAAAGAATTTGGCGCAGGCTCAGACGTGGAAGAAAAGTCCTGTGCTCAGTGCAGACGTGGGGTGACAGAGAATGGTGTGCATCTTGCACCTCGGTCAGCGGCCAGAGATGGGGGGTGGGGGCAGCCTTCACCCAGTTTCTGGGCAGAAAGTGTGCTTCCTCTGTGGAGAGACGTGGCCATGACTGTCCCATGCGTATTCATCCCTTTAGTCTCAAGGCCGGCAGCAGTCCTTATTTTCCTGATTCAGAAACAGCAGGTCTGGGAGGCCACGTGGCTTGTCAAGGTCATCCCGATCACTCCCCAGCCCTGATCCTGTTCCTCTCCTCCCTACAGGGGGCTGAATAGTGCCTCCCCCCCCCCCCAAAAAAAAGATGTCCATATCCTAAGTGCCAGAATCTGTAAATGAAAACTTATTTGAAAAAAGGGTCATTGCAGGTGTTGGGAATTTAAAATATTGATATGAGAGCATCTTGGATTAAAACGAACTCTAAGTCCATTGGTAAGTGTCCTTAGAAGAGAGAGGGAGACAGACATACAGACACGGGGGAAAGGCCATGTGAACACAGATTGGAGTGATGCAGTCACAGCCAAGGACCACCAGAAGCTGGAAGAGGCAAGAAGGCTCCTCCCCCAGCGTTGGGACGGCCAGTTTGATTTCGTTGCAATGGTACTGATTTCAGACCTCTGGCTCTCAGAGCTGTGAGGGAATACATTTCTGTGTGGCTTTTGTTTTGTTTTGCTTTGATTTTGTTTTCTGTTCTTTTTAAGCCACTCAGTTTGTAGCTGTTACAGCAGCAACAGGAAGCAAATACCTTTCCTGTCCCAGCAAATCGTCCTGAGTTGTGGCTCCTCCCTGTCCCTACCCAGCCAGGGAAAGGGCTCCTCCAGCCACCAGCAGAATCTAAGGTCCCCTCCCAGCCTCCAGGATCCTGCACTCCCCCACTCCTCCTCCCCCTCCCCAGCTGCTCCTTCTCAGTCTGTTCTGCCGATTCCTCCTTATCTCCCGACCCTCAGCACGGAAGGAGAGCTTTAAGCTTGCTCTCTTCTCTCCTTTGCCTGCACTGCCCTCCCTGGTGACCTCGACCCATCTTGAGGACTTAAATGCCACTTATACCTGCTGAGGACTTCTCCAGCCCAAGCCTCCCCACTGACCTTCAGCTGCCTTCCATGTGTCTCCACTTGGAAACCTGGTGGCCATGACTAAGTATCACACATGAAACAACTCTTGACCCCACCACACGTGCCAGAGTCCCAGATCTACCCCTCCCCTGCTACTGTCCATTGGTACAATGGGTGAGAAAAGGCTCCCCCCCAAATTCATGTTCACCTGGAATCCCACATGTGATCTTATCAGGAAATAAGGTCTTTGTGGATGTCATTAGCTAAGGGGAGGGCACCCAGTAAAGAGTGTGTGCATCTCGCACAGGTGATCCTGGGACATCTAGGGTTTAATCCCTATGGAGACCTCAGGGACATGGACACCAGAGTCATCGCATGCGAGGGGTGGGAGAGCTGGGGGGCTTGTCCACCCACTCCCAGCCTTCATCGGTTGAGGTCTGCCAGCTGGGGAATGGATTCTCTAGGACACCTGCGCAGGCCTGAGCTGCCTCTGTAACCAGAGAGAGCCACCAGGCAACGAGCAGCAGGTGCTGGCAGTACGAAGCCACTGGGATGACAGGCAAGGCAACGTGGCAGCCTCTGAATGGCCCCAGATGATCTCCACCCTGTGTGACCCCTTCCCCTTGGGCGTGGGTGGGACTCTACAACTTTTCTGCTAATCAACAGAATGTGGCAACAGTGATGGGATGTTACTTCCAAGATTAGGCTACAAAAGACTGGCTTCCATCTTTGCCCTCTTGCTCTGTCTCTTGCTCACTCTGGGGAAAGCCAGCTACCATGGTGTGAGCTGCCCAAGGGAGAGTCCCGCATGACCAAGAGTGAAGGAAGCCTCTGACCCACAGCCAGGAGGGACTGAATCCTGCCAACAATTGGTGAACCTGAAGGCAGGTCCTCCCCTGTAGAGCCTTCAGATGACCATGGCCCCAGCCATGACCTTGGTTATAGCCTGTGAGAGAGACCCTGAGCCAGAGGCACCAGCTAAGGTCACACCTGGATTCCCGACCCACAGAAACTGTGAAATAATCCATGCATATTATTTTAAACCAATAGGGTTTGGGGTAATTTGCTATGTGGCAATAGACCACTGGAAATGCTAAGCGCCACAAGTTGTGACAGGGAAGGCACACAGTGATTAGTAAGCCATCTACTCAGTCACCCCAGACTCCCCCCTCTCTCTCATCCCTCACATCGAGTCCATCAGTAAACCTGTCGACTCCAGCTCCAAATCAATCCTGAATCCCTATGGCTTTCCCCACCTGCACTGACCCAGCCCAGGTCAAGCTGGCCTTGTCTCTTACGTTCACTAAAGCCAGGGTCCCTCTCCCTGCCAATCTCCATGCAGATAGTTCTCCACAGCCAGAGAGGGTGCTCAAATCATAAAACAGATCCTCGCACTCAGCAGGTGCTTGGCAATGATAGAGTGAATTCAGGTGTCAAGTCAGGCTAGATGGGGTCTCTCTCATAACCTTTAGGTCAGCCCCTTTCCCTTCCAGCACCTGCATAAGGAAAGGAATGGTATAAGGGGAGGGTGGTTGGGCCTCTGGAGGCATCTCCCTGGCCTTGTGTCTTCTTTCACACTCAGCTAGTGCTGCCTGCCCATGCATGGAACCAACACTCATTAAGCACTTACTGTATGCTCCTGACTTTTGAGTACCTGACAAACATTATCTCACTTAATCCTTGAAGTAAGCCAGAGCAATCCCGAGAAAGAACAAACTAGGAGGCATCAAAGCTCTGATTTTAAACTATATTGTAAAACTATAGTAACTAAAACAGTATGGTACTGGTGTAAAAACAGACACGTAATGGAGCAGAATCAAGAGCCCAGTAATAAACCCATGCATATCTGGACAACTAATATTTGACAAAGGATCCATGAAGACTCAATGGAGAAAAGACAGTCTCTTCAATAAATGGCATTGGGAAAATTGGATATTAACATGCCAAAAAATGAAACTAGATCATTGTCTTATGTACAGCATTCACAGAAATGAACTCGAAATAGATTAAAGAGTTAATCCTTGAAATGGTCCTATCAGGTAGTACTGCCATTGTCCCCATTTTATAGTCAGGGATACTGAGGTGCAGAGCAATAAAGCCGCTTGCCTAAGGGTGACTCAGCCAGTCCCAAGTGGGGCCAGAATTTCAACACAGGCAGTTTCTATGCCCGTGCTGGGGTCTTCATTGAGATCCAGCTCATGTGTTCCATGTGTGAATTTTCTTACTTTGGACCAGCTGGGATTTCAGAGACCTAAGTGGGTTTAGACCCCTTGGCTTTGTCCAGAGGGTAGTTCTGTCTGGGACCAGATGAAAGGGCTATTTCCTGCCCTCAGGGAGGTTCCAGCCTAGCTGGGGAGACAAGGGCAGCCTTAACCTCAAATCCACATGAATGACAGCAGCCAACTAATCCGGCGCTGAGGGAACACAGGATGCATTAATTCTGTCTGGGGAGATTCTGGAAGGCTAGAAGGCTTCCTGCATGGGGAAAAGAGAACCCTCCTTGTCCATCTTTGTGTCCTGGGCCTTCAAGGGACAGTGAACATCAGTGAACATATGAAGCCCAGGAGCCATGCAGCAGAAAGCAAAGCCTGTGTGTCCTTTGCTCTGTGTCTCGCTGCCTCTTGACCCTTCTGTAACTTGATCCTTCCTCTCGCTGGTGTAACAAAGAACCACAAACTGGGGAGCTTAAAACAGTAGAAATGTAGAAATGTATTCTAGCAGTTCTGAAGGCCAGAATTCTAAAACTGAGGTGTCAACAGGTCCACACTCCCTCTGGAGGCTCCAGGGGTGCATGCTTCCAGTTTCCCGAGGCTGCAGGAAATCCTTGGTGTCCCTTGACTTGTAGACAAATCACTCCAATCTCTGTCTCTGTTGTCACATGGCACTCTCGTCTCGTGTATCTGTGTCTGTGTCTTTTCTTAGAATAAATGTATAACCCAGTCATGTTGGATTAGGGCCCCAACCTATTCTGGAATGATCTCATCTTAACTATATACATGTGCAATTACTCTAGTTCCAAATAAGGTCACATTCTGGAATGTTGGGGGTTAGGATTTCAACATCTTTTTTTTGGAGGGACATAGCTCACACTGTCTCTTCCAGATGGATAGTCTCTTGTTGCTACTTCCTAGGCTTTCCAGGGGCCCAGTCAAATGCATCCCCTCTTCCAGCCTTAATCCACATTCTGTTAACTAAAAAAATTATAATATATTTTTTAAAATTAGTGAACAGCTACCCTGTCCTGTGTGTTTTTAGAGATCCAGGGAACCTTAATATCAACATTTGGGACTGCATTGGGCTGCAAGTATCAGAATACCTGAGCTGCAGTGGCTTGAACAGAAAGGTTTCTTTTTCTTCATCAAATAATGTGGAGTTCAGCACCTGGGGCTGCTGGAGGCCAGCAACTCGATGACATCAGGGTCAGCACCACCCAGCTTCCCCCCTGGCCACCTAGATTTCCCTCTAGGTCACTTATCTGATCCTCACCACAGCATGTTGCTGTCTTTACTGCCGTTTTGCAGACGAAGCAGCTGAGGCTTGGATAATAACATACTTACCCAGCTGACTTCTGCTTTGGTCTCATTGGCCAGAAGTGTGTCACACAGCCATCCCTAGAAGCAAGGCAATAGCATTGATCTCGTGGAATCTTCAGCATCTGTGAGGCACATGCTACTTATCACCCCATTTTACAGATAAGAAAACTGAGGCTCAGACAGACCCAGCAGAACCCTATTTAGTCATTCATATATCAAATAATTATTGAGCAACTACTATGTGTCAGGCTGTTTGAGCACAGATGTAGCAGTGAATAAAATGAATGCTACCCCTGAAGTACTAGCCCTCAGGAGGACATACATTCTAAGTAAGGGGGAGGGGAAGAAAGGGTACCCTAAATAATACAAGCAATATTAGTTCTGGGAGTAATACCTAGCTAGTGTGGTCTAGGCACTGTTCTAAGTGCTTTCCAGTCATTAAGTCACTTATTCATCCCAACAGCTGTGTGAGGTAGGTTATTATGAGCCCCTTATTTATAAATAAGGGAACAGGCTCAGAGTAGTTAAGAACATGCCCAAGGTCACACAGCCAATAGCTGGGAAGCCTGGATTCGAACCTAAGCCTTTGGGGTCTCAGAGCAGAAGCTCAGGTAAGTAGTACAATGCCAGGTAGTGATAAAACAGATGATGAGTGATCAACATGGTGATGGCTAAGTGGCCAAGGAAGTCCCTTCTAAGGAGGTGACATGAACAGAGAGGGAGAATGGAGTTTTGGGGGTACCTAGAAGGAACAGGCAGTAGGAAGCCTAGAGATGGGAGCATGCCATTGTCTGGGGCTCAATGAGAGGCTGGTATGGCTGTACCCACTTTGCACATATGACCTCCTCTTAGCATCATTGATGTCTCAGGACAGGTTTTCATACTTATCCTCATAACTGATAGATAAGGAAACCAAGGCTCTGAGAGGTTAACTGAGCTACCCCAGAGGCACAAGCAGAAAGAGGTGGTTCCAGGATGTGAACCCTAGCAGCCCGACTTCATTGCCCAACCCCAAAGAAAACAATAGGGAGCAAATGCCAGCAAGCTGGGAGGGCTGCCTGGAGGAGGCTACATCACCAGGACCCAGTAGAATTAAAGGGGCCTGGCACAGAGAACGGCGGGTGCTGCAAAAAGACCCTCACTAAGTATGGAACTTGAACTCATTCCTGGGACAGTTCTTCAAGGACAGATTTCCAGGCAAGGTCCTGCCTCTCCAGCTTAGGCTTCCCTCAGGCCCACTCGGCCTAAAGGAAAGGTAGCAACAGGAGATTCATTAGCGCCTAGGAGGCCCCGGCAGCCCCGGGGAGGATGAAAAGAGTCTGAGAAGGGAGCCATCCTAATTTTGGCACACCTGGCAGGGGGCACAGGGCCACTGAAAGGGAAGCAGCAGGGGCTGGCAGGGCAGGCCCCGTCATTGTTCCAGCAGGATCCCCGGATGTCTGGACTTCAAATGCAAAACCAGAGTAAAGGGAGGTGGGGGCCTGGTGGCCTCTGCTCCTCCTTTCATAGACCAAAGGACCCTGGCAGCTAAGCTCTTTTTCCTAATTTAAAGATATTTCAGGCGTTTGGGAGCTCCCCTATGGTGAAGTAGAAAGGTTGGGATTGGGGGGCGCGGTTTCTTGAAACTCTCATCGTGGTTGCTGAGGAAGGATGAGGAAGTAGGCAAGGGGAGGGGTAGGGTGGTTTGGGGCCAAGGGTGGGACACTGGGGTGGGGGGATAAGGAGACCCATGCTGTGTTCTCAGCTGCCTCAGTTTCCCCTCGCTGGAACCTCCAGATAATAGGACAGGATGCGCATGTACCCAAACGTTGTCCCTGCCAAGGAAAGGGGGTTCTTCGGCATCAACCCTGGAGGCCCGGAGTGAGGGTCTTGCCCCCGTGCCAGGTCCTGGGCAGGCAGCTGGACCACGGAGTGGGGTGGGGTGGTGTGGTGTGGTGTGGTGTGTGTGTGGGGGGTGGGGGGGTGGCGGGTTGTCAAAGGCTGAGAAGCAAAGGGAAAGAAGGAGGAGGCTGACCCTCTGCCCAAAAGACCGATGGGGGAGGTTTGGCACCCCCGGTGCCAGGCTGGGAAAGAAGGTCGGGAGCTAGGCCATTGGGGTGCAGCCGACTTCACGTCAGGGGCCGGGGCTCTTGGGCTCATCCGCACCTGGAAGGGTGCACAGGAGCCTGGAGCTAGCCAGCCACGGAGCCCCGCTGGGAGGGGGCGGAGCCCACGGACAACTGGGGGCGGGGTAAATTTCCCTTCCCCCAAGTCTAGGCTACCCTCGCTGCCTTTTTCTCCCCCTTCTCCTCCCACTCCTTCCCTTTTCCATCCCACCCCAGCCTGCCTGCCTCCCTTCCTGGCCCGAGGCCCTCGCTCCTCCTCACCTCTCCTAGCCCCCCTTCCCCGGCACCCTGGCCTGCTCTCCTGCCTCCCTCGGTGCCACCTCCCCCGGGCTCCCAGCCATCCACCCCCCTCCCCTTCCCGCTCCTGTCAGTTCAATTCCCTCTGAC
>PVKM010038020.1:0-14263 GCA_004027735.1 Carollia perspicillata
AAAACATTTTAAAGTATTTGACTAGATGCTTTCACCCCTGTTCGCCGTTGTCTTTTAGAACAAAAATTCCTATATGGTGGCGGTCCTGTCTTTTTGTTATACAATGCATTAACTTAGAAGTTGTCTTAGTTTCTGACCAGGCCTAACCTTATTATTTGCCTGCCATTTTTACGTGAACAGTATCACACTTGCTTTGAAGGTGCCAGGATAAAAGAAGCAGGTCAAAGCTATGTACGCCATTGAGTGGGATTATGGCTTTTAGGAATGGCTCTCGCACAGCGGTTTTCAACCTTTTTCATTTCACGGTACACGTAAACTAATTACTATACTTGTTCAGCACACCAAAAAATAGATTTTTGCTGAGCTGACAAAAAATAGGTATGTTTTTGATTCATTCACATCGGACAGCTACGGTTGTGTTGGCTGTTGTGATATTTTTATTCGACAATCTAAGGGAAAAGAGATCAGTGCCCCAGACTAAATAGTCAGGTGTTGTGTGTTTTCGAACTCCTTGCAGCACACCGCTGGGCCTCTTGCGCCCTATCACCGTGCCGCAGCCCACAGGTGGGAGATCACTGCTCTAGAACAATCAGAAAGCCTGCAGGTTTTGTCTGCTGTACTTTTCCAGATCTTTGGTCTGCCTAAGTTGCCTTGGTAACAGCCATTCTACTCGATGTCATTGAGATTAGATGCAATAACATTCTTGTAAGTGACTCATAAACCATAAATAAAAATATTACCGTCAGGAATATTAATTACTCCTCAGGCACCACGCATGTTCATTCATCCTTCATTCCCTCTGTGCGCCCCACCCGAAGTCCCATGCCTTCCCCATGAAAACCTAGTCTCAGAAAATGCTACATTATACTCATTTAACCCAGGTGACCGGTAAAGTTTAATGAGTACTTCTCTTGGGTTATTTGCATTTTAATAGGGTGCAAGAGCATAACCCTGAGCAATGGATAACCTGAGAGAGATGGCACCATCAGCTGTAATCTGTGAGCTGTGAGGAGAGTTTTGAGGGCCCGCATGGCTCATCCTCACACCTTTCAAACAGCGCCACAGAGGCGCCCCCTTCCCAAAAGGTCAGGCTTGAAGAAACGTACTCATGAAAACAGTCATGTGCCCACCTACATGGAGCCACAGCTGGAAGTCACCAATTTCTTGGATACTCATGTGGAGGATCAGTGCATACTTAGAAGCTTTGCTTGCGCATATCAGAAAATACTGATTTACTTTAAGGGGCAGTTGAGAAATAGGACAGTGAGACTGAAGACTAGATAACGATGATTTTGTGTATGTTGTTCTTTTCAAAATTACAGAGGTAATATAGGCCCCTGAAAGAGCTTCTGGAAAGCAGAGAGTACAAACAGGGAAAGAAACACTACTATTAAAAATGTGGTTTATAAACGTTCTGTCTTTGTCTTGGCGTGTGTTTGTGTGTATATTCAGAATCTGGGGCAGGTTCTTTCTCTTTTTTTATTGTTGTTCAAGTACAGTTGGCTACATTGTCCCCCCTACCCCAGCCATCCTCACCTCCCTCCCTCATGCCACCCCTGCTTGGTTTTGTCCATGTGTCCTTTATAGTTGATCCTAAAAACCCCTTGCCCTTTGCCCCCCCCATTATTCCCTCACACCTCCCCTGTGGTTACTCCCAGTTTGTTCTTAATTACAATGTCTTTCTTTTTTAAAGATTTTATTTATTTATTTTTACAGAATGAGGAAGGGAGAGAGTAAGAAAGGGAGAGAAACATCAATGTGAGAGAGAAACATCAATTGGCTGCCTCTGATATGTGCAGGTTTATGACCTGCCTTTTTTCCCTTAGAGCTATAATAGAACTGTTTTTGTGTGTTTGCATATTCCACTCAGAGTAATTTTTTAAAAAGATTTTATTATTTATCTTTAGAGGGGAAGGGAAGGTGAGAAGGAGAGAGGGAGAGAAATATCAATGTGTGGTTGCCTCTTGTGCGTCCCCTGCTGGGAACTGGCCTGCAACCCAGGCATGTGCCCTGACTGGGAATCGAACCGCAGTTGTTTGCAGAGTAATTTTTTAATGGCCAAGTAGTAGTCCCTTTCGTGGCTCTGCCAGATTTACCAAGGCAGTTCTCAGTCACTCGATGTTAAGGTTGTTTCAAGTTTTTCACTATTAAATCCAAAATTGTGACTGACATTCTTTGTCGACCTTTGTAAACACCTGACATTCTTTCTGCAAGATAAATGCCTCCACATGGAACTTCTGCGTTGAAGGATGTTTACATTGATGAAGTTTTTGAGCTGCATTGCCAAATGACCTCTAGAAAGTTGCACCAGAAACGAAGTGCACCATCAAAACCATATCTGAGGCAGGCTGCGTCTGAAGTCACTCGTCTGCTGTTAAATGGTGTTCTATAAAAGAAAACCAGCTTCCCTTCAGCAAATAAAAATATGTTTGAAAAAATACCACTAAGGTCAGGATAAATGAGTTTGAATTGATAGATGTCCAGTAATTTGCTTTCAGGTTCCTAGAACTAATAATAGGGTGATTTCTGAGGTCTAGAAATTACAAATGAAAGAAAAAGAAGAGCCACTAGCAGTAGCCCTGCCACACAAACGTGCTCAGTGTCTTTTCATACTATTCTCTCTTGGTCCCTCTGTCTTTCTCTCTCTCTCTCTCTCTCTCTCTCTCTCTCTCACACACACACCACTCCCCTTTGATTGTTTGTTACATTACTGTCTGTTTTTTTTTAAGATTTTATGTATTTATTTTTAGAGAAAGGAGAAGGGAGAGAGAAAGAGAGGGCAAGAAACATCAATGTGTAGTTACCTCTCATGCACTCCCTACTGGGGACCTGACCCACAACCCAGGCAGGTGCCCTGACTTGCAATCTGGAATCCAACGGGCAACCTTTCCCCTTGCAGGACAGTGCCCAACCAACTGAGCCACACAGGTCGGGGCTGTCTTTTGTTTTTTATCAGTAGAGAGAGGCAGCCTTCTACTAAAGAAAAGTACTCACTGTTTCTTTTTATAGCCCGACCTCTATTTGTTAAAGCAGTCATTTCTGTTATCTTAAATCCGAGAGAAAATGAAAAGAGAAAAACATTGATACACACTTGCATCACTTATATTGATTGATACACACTAGCTTGCCTTTATTTCTAGCTTTAACATTCTACCACTTCTAATTGACTTCTGCCACTTAAACCAAGAGAAAAGGAGAAATTCTAACTGTGTGCTACTTTAAATTTATTATTTAGAAATATTATGGTATGTTATACATATATGCAAATATTATATACATATTATATATATTAGATATGTACATATATATATAGTTGAAAGGTACAGTGTTGATCTCTTCATATGTCAATGACCGAGAAAGTACTATAGTATTCATTGGCACACTAGTTTTAAAATTGTCCATTTTTTGTTTTCAAGAATTTAAGACCTTTAAAAAAGAATGTAAAATCTTTTTTTCTGGCCATTTTCTCAACTCTCTGGGCTTCTGTTCAAAATCGTACTTTTCTCATCAAGAGGGGTAACTGGAGGTTTGGGTAAAGGTTAAAAATCTTTCTGTAATAGTAAGAAGAACTTGCAGTTGTCTTAATATTTTACAAGTTCTAGAATTCCCTAAAGGAGCATTTCCAAGCCAAGTTCCTTCAGCCATTAATGTTCTGTATTATGTTAATAACTCTCCCTTGGAAAAAATTATTTCTGGAGTCAATAAGATTGGGAACACACAGGGCTATAAAGGTAAGGCAGTTTTTTCCTGTTGGAATTCTTAAAGCCTTTAATATACATCCACACTCTAAACGGGGACAGAGTCGGTAGCTCTTGTCCATACTTTGGTGACTATGGAAGCCTTTTTCAGGCGCACCAATTATTTCCTCACTAAACATGCCATAGAACATAGTATGGGAATCTTTCCTATAAAGCGGAATTTGCCAAATGGTTTCATGGCAAGAACTTTCTCTCAAAGGCAGTAAGAACATGATCCAATGAAAAAGAGAAGGAATTTCTGTTAATTTATTTTTTTATTGTTCTTCAGGGATAGTTGTCTCCATTTTCACCTCCCCACACTGCCCCGCCACTGTACCCATCCCTGCCTCCCACCCTCTAACCTGCCCCCTTTGACTTTGTCCATACGGAAAAGGAATATTTTTAAGGCAGTTGGATCAACTCTCTTTTCCTTGAGGTTCTCAGTTCACCCTCCCCGCACACACACACACCCATACCATGCTGTGGAATTGCCTGACTGGAGAGAAATGCAGAGAATATTTGTATGAGTTGTTTTCAGACCGTTCATTAGTGAATCCTAAAATCACTTTAATGACTTGCAAACAACCGCTTTTAATGGAATGGAATAGAACCAACCAGAAATTATCAGAGTACATTGCATAAGCACAGTTAGGTGCTGTTTTGACACTGTGGTCTGGGGGGGGGGGGTGCGCGTGTGCGCACGCCAGCACGTGTGCTGTGTCACAGTGTAAAATGTTTTCCTTCTGTGCATTGCAGCCTAAGTTTGAGACACACTGAACCATTCGGTCCTTCGCTTATTTCACAGATGACAAAATAGATGCAGAAAGATCAAGGGACATAGCCCAGGTCACAGAGATGGTTACGATAGATCTGGGACTAGAATCCAGCTTCTGCACTTCCGAGGCACACCACACACTACCTTACACACGAAGAATACACACCTAGGCCAATAAGTGCCTGGTCCACTGAGATTGTCTCAGACATTTCTCTCTTCTCGTCCTCATGCTCTGGCCCATACTAAGGTGATGTACAGAGCCTGAATTTTTCTCTCAAAGCCTCTGAGCCAAGTGCCATCTCACCAACGGTATATCGGATATTGGTTAAGAATACAGGCTTTGGAACTAGATTGACTGGATTCAAATACCAGCCCAGATACCCTTTACCCTTTACCCTTCATCTACAAAATGGGGATTATAGTAACATATGTCATCAATTGTAAGACATCCCCCCATGTTTTAACAACTCTGTAATCAGAATGCGCCTTATGACCAACAAGATTTTGAACTCCATGAAATACGGTAATATTCCTTTAGAGGGTTATAGTTCCAATGAAATAGTTAATATGTGTAACACCCTTAGAACAGTGCCTAGCCCATAATAAGTGCTATCTAAGTATTTGCTGTTAGCATTAGTATTCCTGCCACTGCCAACTCGATCGTATCACTTAATATCGTAATCAAACTAGACGTGAAAATATCATTCATTCTCTTGTATTCAATTTGCAGTGGAAGTAATCCCTCTCTTTTTCTGAGGATGTTTTTCAGGGATCAAATCAGAAAGTCTAGTGTTTTCCACATTGTAAGACCTTCATATTTATTAGTGTAACTGATGAACAGGCCAATAATCAATGCGTAGACCCTAATCTCTACAAGGACAGGGTGGCTTTAGTCTTGTTGACAGTTATATTCTCAAGTACCTAACATGATATCTGATACTTGGTAGATGTTTAATAAAATTACTTGCAGAATGAATTATGTCTTACACCCAAAAGAAGAGGTAAATTTTCTCTTGACACTGAAAATACACAGTGGCACGATAGTTAGCATAGCAAGTGTCACATAATAAGTGCTCAATAAATGGGACTTCTTATGTTACCTCTCAGCAAGGACTAATAGCATTCATAACTGCATACGGCCCTTTTTATAAAATTCTACTGTGCCGTGTAACATATTAAAGAAAAAAGCTGATTCCAAAATTACAAACGATCACACCTAGATTAGAAAATGAAATAGAAACGGCAGAAAGGTACACATAAAGAAAAGACTCAAACTATATGTCAAAACACAAACAGCTAGTGTGGCTTTCTTTCTTTTGACTTTTGCAGAGTTTTTATGATGCGCATGTGTTTCTTTTATAATAGAAAGAAAAGGCTGGCTGGTGTGGCTCAGTGGATTGAGTGCTGACCTGCTAACCAAAAGTCGCAGATTCAGATCCCTGGTCAGGTCACATGCCTGGGTTGTATTCCCCACCTTCTCTTTCTCCTTCCTTCCTTTCTCTCTGAAAATCCTCCCTTCCCCTCTCTCTGAAAATAAATAAAATCTTTAAAAAAAAAAGAAAGAAAGAAAACACTAAAGGTAAAAAATTTTATTCTCTAGTTTTTAACCCAGTGGCCTCTTGCAGTATGAAACTTTATTGATGGCGATGGAACTCTGCAAGACATATTTCCTTTTTACTATTTGTTCTGAATGTAAAAGCTGTGAGTCTCATTGAGCACTCATCTCATTTTCAGAATACGAGATGCTGTAAAAAGAAAGAACTGATCAATTACTTCCTGCAGGCTTTATCATCTTACCTGCCATAATCGGATCCCTGGTTAACTCTTTCTGCCTCGTTAAGGCAACCCAAACAGGTTATGGTTTTTCCTTGCTACATAGGGCTAGAAAGTTGCCAAGTTCACCTCACCTCCCCCAATGCACACACTTAATAAAAAAAGGCAGACAAAAAACTTGAAGCGCATCTAATAGTTGCTGACATTTCACTTAACAGTGCTCTAACCTACGCTACTGTTATCCTCAGGGGATGGATGAATTTGAAATGCGAGTGGGCCAATAATTTAAAGCCACAGATTGGCTTAAAGAAGCCATCAGGGTAAAAGTTAGGAAGAAGTTTACAGGTACAGTATGAGATGATTTTCAGCCTAAAGCTCTCTATCAGGTAAAATCTCAGGGCAAAATCATTTGGGTCAATTTTTTCCTGTTGTGTACTGTCCCAGGTGTTGGCAATCTGGGACAAATGCCATCTATCCTATAAGTCAGCGGTGGCAAACACAAGGCCTGGGGGCTGAATTCGGCCCTCCACCTTGTTTTATCTGGTCCTGCACCTTGTTTCTACCTGGTGGCAGCCAAGCTCTCACTTGACTGTTAAGGAGTAGTTTCATTTACACAGTCCTAAAGTCACATTCGGCCCTTTGAAGGGGACCGCGAGGCTGATGTGGCCCCCGGTGAAAATGAGTTGGACACCCCTGCTATAAGTGGTTCTGGTGTCACCTCCATAAATTCAAAGATAGCCTTTCAGATGCCAGCAAAAAGCAATCATGATGATAACAATTACACTCTTTTCTCTAAACCTGTTTCTATTACCCTTTCTCCTTGAGCCCAAATTTATATTCTTCAATAAGACCTTAGATTTATTTGATTCAGGGTATCCTCAGTAACAAAATTTTACATCGTTGGTCCTACATATCCATTTATTTGAGCATGTTGAGGAACATTAGGAAAATTCTCAGTTTCTGCTGCGGGAATTTGTGCACGGGAGCTGGCTTATATACTGATGTGAGAGAGCCCATTGTTAAATATACTTAGGTAGCTTCAAGTCAGCCATAGGAATATTTACCTGACAAAAATTGGCAAATACTGCAAATCAAGGCTTTTTTTTTCTTTTTTGCGTAGCTGGTTTGCCAGAACACAGCCCACTTTATTTTTTAACGCTCACCTGAGAATTTGTTTATTGATTTTAGAGAGAGAGGAAGGGGTGGTGGGAGAGACAGAAACAGAGGGAGGGAGGGAGGGAGAGAGGGAGGAAGGAAGGAACGAAGGAACAAAGGAACAAGTCAATGAATGAATGAATGAATGAACGAACAAATGACAAGCATCAATCGGTTGCCTCCCATACATACCCTGGACTGGGGATTGAACTCGCAACCTAGGTGTGTGCCCTCACTGGGAATTGAACCTGCAACCTTTTGGTGTACAGGATGATGCCCCAACTAACCAAGCCACCCAGCCAGGGCACAGCCAAATGTATTTGTTATTCAGACCACCCAAGTCCCTGGTGGCAAAGGTCAGGATACAAATATCTCTCTGCCCTATGTACGATGACCAGTAGTCCTGTTTTGTCTGGGGTATTCATGAGTTTGGCACTGAAATTTCCATATCCCAGGAAACTTCCTCAGTCCTAGGCATACCAGGATCCTTGGTCACCCTAGCCTTAGGTGAAGTTCCGTGGCTGTAGAGCCCTAGGCGAAGACTCTGGTACAAGTAAGTAATGGGTCAGGAGGGTGGCTCTCAGATGCAGAGTAAAGGAAGCAGGATAAGGCAGAGGAATTCCTGGTCAGCTAAGCAAGGAGACAGAGACTAACTTCAGCCTGTCCCACAGTGGGCTCTGGAGCAAGCGTTATAGTATATAGGCAGCCCCATTTTTGCTCCTCCATGCCAATCTGTCATTGGCTGCAGATTTCTGGGGAGTAGGGGGCAGCAAGGGCAGTTCCCATTCCACGGAGGGAGATTTTCTGGAGGTGGGAGCGGTGGGCCTGTACCAGCTGAAACTCACAGACGCTGGAGATGGGTGTGCCCACGGGGAAAAAGGATGTGTGCGGAACACCAATTGCATTAACCTCTCCCAGACTTTATGGAGCTGCTGTGGTAACCCATACATAATCTGGCTCTAAAGCTAAATGGTGACGTTAGCTTGATCACTAGCTACCTCTCCTTCGCATACCTGCATGGAAATTAGTCTGGTGGCATGGCAGAGATAAAACAAATGCCTCTTTCATTTTTTTAAAGATTATTTTTTTATTTTTTTATTTTTTTTAGAGAGAAGGGAGGGAGGGAGAAAGAGAGGGATAGAAACACCAAAGTGTGGTTGCCTCCCATGCACCCTGTACTGGGGACCTGGCCAGCAACCCAGGCATGTGCCCTGATTGGAAATCAGACCAGTGACCTTTCAGTTCGTAAGCCAACGCTCAATCCACTGAGCCACACCAGGCAGGGCATGCCTCTTTCTTTCTTTTTTTTTTTTTTTTTAAATTAAATTTATTGTTTTTCAGTACAGTTTTCTGTCTTTTACTCCCATCCCATACCACCCCCCAGTGCTCCCCCCTCCCTCCCCTTTCCACCCCCCTCTAGTTGCCTCTTTCTTTCTGATTTCATTTTCCTCCTTGTGACAGGTTCCTCTGGGCCTCACAGGGACCTAGGACAGGGAGAGCAGCACCGTAGTTCTGAAGCAGTTTTATGGCACGCGGGCACTATTTTAGTGGAATGCTGACTCTGAAAGGTATATTTTTACACTTCCCAGAAAATAAAGGCGTTTGCGAGTTTGGCCTAGGGTAGCTTTTTTGTCATCTGTCCCAAAATATAAAGCTTTGCACCACATAAATGGTGGAAGCACATCCCTGTGGGCAAAAGTCATTACTTTGGTTTTTCCATTTGGATGTTTTCCATCTCAAGAGCACAACCAGTTTGGGATTACAAAACCCTTTTCGGGGGGAACTTTGAGGTGAGGACAAAAGGCATTTGTGTTCTTTTGTAGACTTACATAAACTGTTCCTGGTTTAAAAACCATTGTCTTGGGATTTTTAAATATACTTTCAGATATCAGCAATGGCAGAGTCTTCTTGTTTTCAGCCCGCTGCAGATGCTGCTGTGTTACGTGCTGTGTCTCCTTAAAGCTGTAAAGAACAGGGAGGGATTGGCTTAGGGGACAAGAGGTATTTTAAGGATACGTGGAAACATAAGGAAGGACGAGGAACACCAGCCACCATGAAGCATGTGTTTGCTTCTCTCTATATATCCCTCTGCTGCTATAGACTTCTGACCGGCACAGCGTAATGGCTACTCTGTCCTCTCCACTCTGTGCCTTCTACTACCACCTTGTGGCTTTGGCTTTCTCCTTTAGCTCCCCTACTTTCCCCCTGCCCCAACTCTCTGCCACCCACCCTTCTCTCTGTGGGTTACCATTCCAAGTCTCCAAGAAGCAACACACGATCGGGTCAGCTGTTTACAATCTGTTGAAAATTTAAGGCCACCTCATCCAGGCCCCAAGCTAGGCTGTCAAGCAGGTTTTCTTGACCTGGGCACTATTGACATTGGGGACCAGACAGTTGTTTGCTGCGGGGTCTGGCCTGCGCATTGTAAGATGTTTAGTAACATCCCTGGCTTCTACCCACTGCGTGCCGGTAGCAACCCCCTCCCTCAGGTGCAGCAACCAAAAATGCTTTCAGGTGTTGTCAGGTGTCCTCTGGAGGGCAGAACTGTCCCTGGTTGAGAACCGCTGCTGTGTACGAATCCCTGGACAGCGCATAACCATGGCGATTGAGTCACGTGGAACACTAAGTAGAATGACCTGTGTCTGAGGAATCATCTGAGACTAATTTTCTGAGCTCCCAGTCCCCGCAATGAAGAGGAATGTCCCCAGCAGACATCCTCTCACTGTCTGTCCCTTCAGGAATTGCCTCAGCTGCCTCGGCCAAGATCACCCCTCTTTCACAGGCAAGTCCTGAGCAACGCAGGAGTATAAGGCCCTGGCCATTTTGGCCCACCGTAGGAGAACTCTGTCATTCTAGTTCAAGAGCTCTTGTAGGGCCCTGGCCAGTATAGCTAAGTTGGTTGGAGCATCACCCCATTCACCAGAACATCTTAGGTTCGATCCCCGGTCAGGGCACATACCTAGGTTGCAGGTTCGATCCCCTGTCAAGGGCACCCACAGCAGGCAACCAATCGATACTTTTCTCTTGTACTGATGTTTTTCTCTCCCTTCTTCCTCAAAAAAAAACACTGAAAAAATGTCCTTGGGTGAGGGTTACACAAAAATTTTTAAAGAGCACCTGTGGGGTTGACTGAGACTGTCACCAGGCCTGTGTCCCACTTTGCCTTCCTTCTGTTGCCATTCCTGCTTCCTTAATCTCCCTTCCACAGGTGTCGATCCCACAGCACACCGAACTAAGTCCCCTGCTCTCTAAACTCTGTCTAAGAGGCTGCTTCCTGGGGAACCCAGTCTGTGTGCCGGCAGTGTAACTGACAGACATTGACAAGCCTGAGAATAAGGCATTGTAACGGCTCATTCTGGTCCCTGGGAAATTTGATTTACTCTTGCTTCCATAATGAGGTTGACGGTTCTTTCCAGTATATGGAGTGGTGATCATTATTTAAGGCGTCTGACCTCATGACCTCCATTAACGGGTAAGGACTTTAGGGACGGCATAAATTACGTCATCCTCTTGCCTTACACCTTACGCTCAGCAGCACACATACCAATGACAGGCAGGAGTTCACATGAAGGATAGTCAATAGCATATCGTAAAAGGAAATGGGTTGGAGTGTGCCTACCACGAGGGTAAAGGGCATGCATTGCTCTTTTTATTTTTCATTGCACGCACCTAACACCCGGCAGATAGATGCAGAATATGCCTTGATTAAATGAATAACTGGGCACACTGAAGGTTACTCCCATTCTAATTCAGTAGGAAAGAACTTAGTCTAGTGCCTAGCGTAATATCCTGAAAAAGTTAGGAACTTCACTTCATTTTCAGCCAGCTAAGAATCAATTCATTCTGGCACTCAACAGGTGTCTATTCACTGAACAATATAGGTCAGACTCCGTTCTAGGTACTGGAGAAACAGCAGGAAATGAAAGAAAATCCTCTGTCATGTGGTTAATTTTAATAGGAGAAGGCAGTCAGGTCATGGTAAGTTTGGCAAAGCAGATGAGAAATTAGTGAAGGGAACTCTTTAAATGGGGCAGTCAGACTGGTGACATTTGAGTAGAGAAGTAAGGGAGCTAGTCAGGCAGATGGAGGGGCAGGGAGGCAGGAGGCAAAGGGTTCCAGATAGAGGAAATAGCACATGCAAAGGTCCTGAGATGGGGGCATGGATTAAGCAGCGGTGTGCAACCTTTTGGCATCTCTGGGCCACACACATTAAATACACAATCACTAATGAGCAATAAGAAGGTTTTAAGTAAATTGACGATTTTTTGTTGGGCTGCATTCATAGCCATTCTGGGCTGCATGCGGGCCTTAGACTGTGGGCTGGACACCTCTGGAGGGTTGGAGGAACAGCAAGGAGGCTAGTATGACTGAAGCCAAGGAGGCAAGATGGTAAATGATAGTGAATGATATTTAGTGAGCAGCCAAGAGCCAGGCCAGGTAGGGGCTTGTTGACTGTGGTTTAAAAACTTTGGAATTTGCTCTTAATAAGAAGGGAAGACTGCCCTGGCTGGTATGGCTCAATTGGTTGGAGCATCGTCCCATAAACTGAAAGGTTGAGGGTTCAATTCCCTGTCAGGGCATATTCCTGGGTTGCAAGTTGGGTCCCCATCGGAGCTCATATGGGAGGCAGACGATCGATGTTTCTCTTGTACGTTGATGTTTCTCTCCCTCTCCCTCACCATCCCTTCCCCTCTCTCTAAAATTCAATCAGCATAACCTCAGGTGAAGATTATAAAAAAGAAAAAGAAGGGAAGACAGAGGGACTCTGAGCTAAGATGTGACATGTGATATGCTGTGCCTATTAGCACGCATTCATTCATGTATTTATTACCCAAGCCTAGGCCTCCGGGGTAAGAAGACAAGAAAGAATCCTGGCCTTGGGACACTCAAGTTCAAACCAAAAGAAATAGACATAAAAAAATAATCGTGACTTTCTATGGTTGTGGTAAATAGTGTCATGGGAGTAGAGGGGAAGGAGGAATTAATTCTACAGCAAAAGAGAGGACAAGGTCTATACAGACTAGTATTAATTAATGCACATTGTCCCTGAGGTCATATGCAAATCCAAGGTAGAAGGTATTTCATCTGATTGGAATCTAGCAAAGGGTGATTCTGAGTACCTGGCCCTTGATTTCACTCAGCAAGTGTTACAAGATGTATTTGGTGATGAGAATCAGGTTCTCCCTTCTCCTTAGTCATTCTTGTATGATGAATATCCCCCTTTCCGATTTTATGCATCACTTCCTTATAGCCCTTTTGTCCAGAAAAGGGATTTTTTTATGTATGTATAATGAATATAAATATAGGTTTTACAGAGTGCTAATGTTTTAATGAGCTAGAAATAGGCAGACAAGAGAGAGAATAATTGAAGGATTAGTCAACATGGGGGCAATTTGACTTGGAAAGAGAAAATCTGAGCAGGAAATGTCGGAGAGAAAAATTAGAAGAATGGAACGGAATGAGCTCATTTATGATGTGAGTTAAGGACAGAAGAGATTTATCTCAAAAGGTAAAACAGTGAGAGTTCACGTTGTGGAACTTGACCTAAGCCAGCTATCAAGGGAAAGGGACTTGATTCAAAAGACTTGGCCCAGGAGGCCTGGAGCAGATACATCTATTAGCGGTGTCAAGGGAAGAGGGAAAGTGTTGAACCAAATCTACAGTTATTCCCAGAGCCCAATACAAAAGCTCACTAGAAACCTTGCTATCTGCCCTGGCTCGTGTGGCTCAGTGGATTGAGCACCGGCCTGTGAACTAAAGGATTGCAGGTTCAATTCCAGGGCAGGGCACATGCCTGGGTTGTGGGCCAGGTCCCCAGTAGGGTGTGCATGAGAGGTGACCACACATTGATGTTTCCCTCCCTCTTTTTCTCTCCCTTCCTCTCTGTTTAAAAATAAATTAATAAATAATCTTAAAAAAAAAAGAAACCTTGCTATCTTAGGGCAAAGTAAAGGACAGCAAGGTTTATGTCTTAAACAGGACAGATCAGATAATTCCTCTAACACGAGCCAACCACACTCATTTAAGTACAAAAAAAAAAAAGATAGTACATTTGGTAAGGTGAGATTTAACTTAAAAATCAGAATGCAATATGTAAGTGAAAGTGAAAATGTCTTATTTTATTTCCTTCTAAAAATTCTTAGGTGTTTATTTTGAGTTCCTAAACAACACTAATATCAAATGATAAAACAACACTGACTCGCTCTTGACAGCAGCATCAGCATGCCCAAGGAAGGTCTGTCTCCTTTCATGTTGCACTACTCTGAGAACTGCATAAAATTTTTTAAGGATCAGAAAATGGCTGGAAGCGAGGGAAAGGGGATGATTCACTGGTGTTGTTTTCTAAGCTTCTGTTTTCGTGGCTGTTTTAATCACTTTGGTTAGTAGCTTTTCATAGTCAGTGGAACTCAGGAACCCTGGAGTCTCTCTCCTTTGCCTGGTTAACCTGGCGTTCCTCGCACTGGCACTAAAGTCAATTAATGGAATAAGGATCCTGATGACTCACTGTATTGATGCCCATAATAGTAAGGCTAGGAATAGGAATATCCAAATTACTGAGCACTTTTTGCTCTTAACACTGAGGAAGCATTTTACAAGCTTAATCCTCACGACAACCCTGTGGATTTGGAATAAGGGTTACTATTGCCTCCATTTCACAGAAGAGAAAACTGAGACTGGAGAAGTTTAATACCTTCAGGTTTGCCACTATGTTTATCTTCCCCTCCCTCCCTCCCTCCCTCCCTCCCTCCCTCCCTCCCTCCCAGATGAGAATAAAATCCTTCCATTCTCAGGCTCCTGGGTCTACAGGTCCACTATAGATGCA
>PVKM010038021.1:0-14247 GCA_004027735.1 Carollia perspicillata
GAGTGAAACTGGAAAAGTGGACTGTGTGACTCCATCGTAGTCAGAGGACGTAACGCCCAGTTTTTTTCCTTTGGTGGACCTAAAATGGGTGTGTGTGTGTGAAAGCATTCAGCTAGTTGACTGAAACATAGGGGGAAATTATGTGAAACACCTGAAAATATACATGTGGGGCTGACTTCAGTAGCCATCCAAAATAAAATTCATAGTATATGATTTCCTTTTGTTTTGTAATATAAAACTGTTTTTCTTGGATTATAATGCAGATGCTTAATATTGTTGGTAGAGATTTTGGAACATACAGTAAAAAGCACAAGAGTAAAAAATCACCTTTAGTTCTCCCAAGTTAACATTGGGATTAATGTTTAGTGCGTATATGTCCAGCCTTTTTGCTGTTTGTATACATTACTGTGTATAAAATTTTATTTTTCCCCGAACTAAGGCTGCTACATCTGTGTGATCTTACTCTTTTTTATTTTATACAACCCTTTTCTCCTCTGTGCCCATAAACTCCACCATGTTTGCCTGCATGCAGAGGTCACTGACACAAGCCCCCTTTTCCCGGTGTCAGTCTGTACGTTTGTGCAGAATGAAGATGATGGGGACAGAGAGAGCAGACTGCCTAAAGGCCCAGTCAGCCTTTCCACGGAGACCAGTGGGCCTTGTTATCTCAATAGGCATGTGAGGTGTGGGTTTGATGTTTTCTTTTGAATGCTTTCTAGTCAGGCTCAAGTTACCAGCCCACTGCTGGACTCAGGGCGACACGCAGTTTGCCCGGCCTGCTGTCTGATTTCTCCTCGTGTCTGTGCCATTACTCAGCCCGTCTGCTTCCTCATCAGATGAGTTTCTTTTTTCAGAGCATGCGCAGAAGTCGGGAGGATAAACCTGTGTAAACTGCCTTTTATCATCAAGTGTTTTTTGATGATCATGTGATGTCATATATTTTTAATGTATTTCTAACAGTTTCCCCTATTTATGCAACTAATCTTTGAAACTCATCCACCACAGAGGTAACAGTGTAGAACTGTAGCATGGCCAGGGACCAAAAGTCAAGCCCTGGAGTCTGGCATTGGTTCTATCAACTTTCCAGCCCAGTCACCTCAGGCAAGGTTAATTTTGTTGCATGAGATGACAACAAAAATACCCTCACTGGTACATGACCATACGGCTTTGTTGTCGCTGGTTTGTTTCCAGCAAACAGAGCCCGTTATCCTTCCTCAGCCACCTCCCTTCCCCATCCTCATCCACAAAGGCAGCCTTATGGTTCTCTGAGGCTTCTGGTTTGGAAGCCTGGAAGCCTTTCCTGGCCCACCTTCTCTGACACCACACCCACTCCATCACCACCTGGGGCCTCTCGGCCTCTTCAGCGGCCTCTTCGGCGGCGCTCACGTGTACGGCATTCCCTCTGTCACCGCCATCCCTCCAGCATGCTGCCTCCTGCTGGCCCTGCTGCCCTCCCAGCTGGCCGGGTTTTGCTTTGGACACTCCGTGTTACAGTTACTTGTGAACACATCGTGCCTCCTTGAGCAGATTCTAAGTTTCTGGTGTGATGGGATTTTATTTATCTCTGTCCCCTTTGTCTTGCTTCCTTGTCTGGCACTGCACCTTCACATGGTAGACACTCAGTCTGAAGCTGATCGAATTGGCTAGAAGTAAACTGCACTGACTGGACTATTCACTCTCCTGGAGCCAGAGCTGGGCTGATATTTGGGCTTTTTGGCTGATCTAGTGGTGGCATGGTGTCCTCGGGGCAGCACTGGATTTGGAGTGAGAGGATCTGGAGTCCAACTGCAGAGAACCAGCTACTAACTTCCCTGGACATCACTTTCCACGTTGGCTGACTGAGGGTAGTCAGGCTTGCGAGCCCTCAGGCTCCTTTCAGCTCTCGAATTTCATTTTAATAAACTGCTTTGCACTTGATCACTTTGAAGTGGCAGTTTTCTTCCTCTCGGATGAGATAAAATGAATATTTCATCTCAAGCCCAGGAGCCATTTTGCACACACCTATGACAGGAGGCTAATGAAAGCCTTGACAGAGACTTTACACGGAAAGAAGTGGGACGGTTTCCACTCGAGCATGAGATTTGACCAGGTCCTCTGTAGAGAAATGTGGTGGAGGACTTCACGTTTCATTCACAACAGTAAAAAAAAATCGTAACTTGAAACATTATTGAAGTTAATTTTAAAGCCATTTGGGAAAATGGAGATATTTGAAGTGAAAACAATTTTTAAAATTCTACGAGAGTGGCCTTTCGGGTTTTTACTCCAACCCCAGCACTCCTCTTCAGGGGTGACTATTACATTGAAGTGGATTCTTCACGCAGTTCTAAATTTTTAAAAATGCTGCGTTTTTAAATATTTAAACCATAGTACTTGGCACTACAGGTTAAAATGTTTAGTTTCTAAGTTACTGATGACTGTGAACCTGACATGGCAACAGGGCTAGCAGATGCCCTGGGAGCCCTGGGGTGCCTGCCTTGATGCACAGTCCTCAGGTGGGTGTCTGTCAGCTCCGGGGACACACACCTGTCTGCCCACCTGGCAGCCGAGAGCAGGAGAGACAGTGCCAGTTCCCAGGAGCTCTGCACACACCCTGCTCATCCTCTGGCAGGTTGGAGAATACCTGAGAAGGCACGCCTTCAGTTCCCAACTGACAGTTCACCGGAAGTGCCTCCAGCGAAGTCAGACTGATGCCATTTAACGAGCTGCTCCTTAACGAGCTGCTCCGGAGAGAGCCCCTGGAAGGGGCAGGTGGCAGTGGGCGAGTAGCAGCCTTAGCCCCATCCCCATGAGACAGGCCCAGGAACTGTGTCTGTGTGGGAAAGGGGAAGGCTCGCTCCTAGACTGATGTCCTGAATATGATAATGTGGGTGTCGTCTGTGTTCGTAACCGTATACAGTATGTCAACTTGTGCTGTGGACTGCTTTGATTATATCTAATTCCAAGTTTAGCCTTCTGAGATTCCCCTGTCATCACTGATGTAGAATTATAAGGTTCAGAGATAGAATAGACACAAGTAAAATTTCACTTCACTTTGCCTTACATATAAAGTAAAATTAGCCTTTATTCAGCCCCAATCAGTTGTGTCTTTTGTTTATCTAATTCCAGAGCATTTCCATCACTCCAAAAAGAAGCTCTCTATCTATTGACAGTCACTCCCAGTCTCCCCTCCCCTCAGCCTCAGGCAATTACTCACCTACTTTCTGCCTCCATTAATTTGCCTATTCTGGACAGGCCATGTAAATGGCATCATACAATGCGTGGCCTTTTGTTTATTTCTGGTTTATTTCACTTAGCATAGTTTTCAAGGCTCATCCACATTCTAGCACATCAGAACTCATTTTTTATGGCTGAATAATATTCCGTTGGATGGATGGATACACAGGCATACTTCGGAGTTATTGTGGGCTCGGTTCCAGAGCACGGCATGTAGTGAGTATTGCAATAAAGTGAGTCAGTCTTTTTGCTGATGGAGGGTTCGGCCTTCATTTTGTAAAAAATGTAACATCTATGAAGTACAATACAGTAAAGTGTAATACAATGAGGTATGCCTTACCACAATTTGTTTATCCATTTATCAGTTGAGGGGCATTTGGGTTGCTTCCACTTTCTGGCTGTTATGAATAAGGCTGCAGTGAACATTTGTGCATAAGTATTTATGTGAACATATGCTTTCAGTTCTCTTGGGTGTATACCTAGCAGTGGAATTTCTAGGTCATATGGTAATTCTATGTTTAACTTTTCTGAGGAACTGAAAAACTATTTTCCAGCTATTTATTTTAAATACTTAAAATTACTAAATATCACCTAATTAAAAAATTTTTAAAGGGAGGTAGGGTGTCAGACAAGTCAACATACCTGGTTAGGGAAAACACTACTAAATTAGTAGTAAGTTGAGGAGGAAAATTTCAGGTTATGCTACACAAACAAAAAAATGTATCATTTACAGCAGTTCATGTCATCTCCACAGTTACACATTAAAACTGGCTTAAATAGGGTCGGTGGGAAGATGAATTCCTATAGATTTTTTAATAGACATATTTAAACTCTGCTAAAATGAAATTTATTTCAAGAATCACCAGTAATAGTGAAGGTTGAGAAGATACCCTGAGCACCGCTAATTAGCTAGAAGAGTTGAGAGCCTGAAGGAATGGCCAATGCTAACATAAACTGGAAAATTGAATGTGAAAAGAACAAAGATGCAGATTTCTTAACACGATTATTCCTTGTTTTATGGACAGGAGTTTTCTGAATAGGATGATGGCTTATACTCTTTTGACATTGAACTCTTCAGCTTAACTTGGGGATCACAGGTTTGTGAGTAATCTAGACTGGTCTCCAGCATCCTATTAAGATGGTATTGCACAACCACTTCTAAAACATAACACGGGTGATGAGAGCAGTGATCCCACGTTAAGAGGAAGGGAAGGTTCTGCAGTGCTTTCTTGTTTGGTTGCACATTTTCAGGTTGACATTTCCTGGGTCTGTCTCTGAGGCCTCTGTGGCCTGTCCCAGGTCATCTTTAGAGAACCAGGGCCCAGTGAGAGGGGCGGTTGGCCGCTGCGCATGCAGAAAAGATGCTCCATCATGGTGTGGTGAGTCCAGCTGCTTCTACTTGCTGTGTGATGTTGGGCTTTCCTGAGCATTAAAAAAATTGTTTTAACATGGGATAATACTAACACTTTCCTTACGGCATACGGATCCAAATTAGATAAAGAACATGAAAACACTTTGTAAACTAATGTAAATTTGGTTGTTTTGTTATAGTTCAATTCTGGCTCCCAGCCCCACCCGCCCCAAGACATCAGCTTCTCCTTGGAGTGGCTTTTTCATAGCTAGACCCTAAGTTGAGTCTCGTGTTCTCCAGAGAGAATTTATGTTGTGTTTCTTGAGTGAACATGCTGCGAAGGCAACAGCCTCTCACCTCCCTCTTTGTTAATCTCTAGTCCAGTGCCAGGCCCCGTGCAGTTGGCTGAGGTCATGCACCCTGATACACTGCCTCTTGTGGGAAGCTGCATACTTTAGTGCACAGATGACAGTCTCAACTATTTGCAAATAATGTGTGTAAAAGTCATTTGTTATGGATAACTTTCGACAAAATTACATTAAGCATTTTACACTTAAAAAGAATTCTGCATTAACTATTTCCTTGCAAAGAGGGAAGAACAAGCTGGTGAATCCTCTTCTCATGGCCGTGCGGTGAGGCTTCTCTTATCTGTGGACTCAAAGCCAGGGCTGTGTAAGCCCAGAGACAGTGACCCAGGGACTGATGGCCACATACTCCTCCAGTGTTGGCAGGACCTGGGGCATAGATCAGGTCATCCTAGATCATGTGAAATGATGCTCTTTGAAATGTCTCATTCTGGAATGGTTTCAGACAAAGATGAAGGTTATTTTCCTATTGCTTGTCAAAAAGAAATAAGGGGAAAAAAGTTTGTTGCACCTAATAATTCAGGGAGGGATTCAGTGTTTGCTAGTGGTGTGCTGGTATGTCTTTAACAACTGGTTTGGGGGAAAACAGCACTGACTTTTCACATTTGCCAGTTTCCATGGAGTAAATAATCCCACCATGCCAATTTAAAGCTACCAACATAGTATTAACAGGCTCTCAAAATTAGTGAAAGTTTTATAATCAGCTTTGGAAAGCTAGTACAAGCAGCCAGCACACTGCTGGAAATTAAGGGTAACCTAGGTGATTTTGGGGAAAGATTTATAGATAAGGAGTTCAGTTATCTACCTTAATTTCAATGGCATGTTCCCACCAAAAAGATGCAAAATAAAGTTCAGGAAAAAATTTTCTATTCACAATAAGTGGTTAAAAATGAAATTTATCTTTGACTGTATGATCACAGAAGCTTCTTTTTTCACTAGCAGAGAATAGCTCTTGCCGTCTTTGCTGCCATAGTTTTCTGACTGGCTATATAACATTTTTCTTTTGTAGTCTGTACATAGAATTAAGAATCTTTTGAAAGGGCTTTACATTTTCTGCCTCTTTTTATACCATTGAAACAAGTGTTCTTAAGGGAAGTTTTCTATTCTAGTTTGACTTACTTGGGGGTTTTAAAAGGTGGATTAAAATGTGCAAAATTACATAAAACCCAATTTTTATAAGTTTTGTTTTCTGAGTTTTCTGCTTTAATTTTTCAACTCATTTCCGGATTTTGCTTTTAAATCCAAAACAAAAGGTCCTTGACTCATATAAGTATATATTGTGAATAGTGATGTCTACAGCATCATTTTCACTAGAGATAAATGGGCTTTTTCCCCCCAAGCAATATGCTCTGTTGTGAGATGGAAAAGATGGTTACTTATCAAAACGTAAGTTAGTCATTAATTTTCAGTGAATCTGAAAATGTGTATCAGGTGTTTTTAAAAGTAATCTGAGCCGAGAAGTTGAAGAAGTTACATAAACCACTGTGCAACAAGACACGCATTCAAAAAGCTCTCTAAAACCTACAAAAGATATTTAGTAATTTTTCATACCATAATATTAACTGTTATAGGTTTATACTAGTTGTCATATAAATATTAAACTTACTGACTTGGCCCTCAATATGGGGTTTTGAAGTCCAAGGTTTCATTGCCAGGTCTGCCACTAAACTTTTCTGATTTTCAGTTTCCTCATCCATAAATGTCCTTTTCCATAAGAGGAACTCTTGTGAACAAGTATGCCTGTTTCTTTTGTTTGTTCAGGTCAAATTGGAGTATAGCTGGGAAAAGAGCAATCTTACCTACGGATTTTCCCGTTGTAAAGCCAAGCTGCCTGACAGAAATATAATGCAAGTTACAAATGCAATTTATATGTGAAATTAAAAAATGTTTAGTATCCACATGAAAAAGTAAATAAAAACATAAAATTAATTTTAGTAATTATTACCTCATTTAATTACTAAATTAAAAGATATTATCTCAACATGTATTCAGTATTAACCAGTGTTATTATTTTGTAAGAGTTTATTTATTTTGAGAGATGGAGAAGGGAAGCAGAAAGAGAGGGAGAGAAACATCATTGTGTGAGAGAAATATTGACCAGTTGCTTCTTGCACGCCCTCAACCGGTACCCCACCCTTAACCCAGGCATGTGCCCTGATCAGGAATCAAACTGGGGACCTTTCAGTGTGTAGGTTGGCACTCAGTCCACTGAGCCACACCAACCAGGGCCAATGTTAAATATTATTGAGATGTTTTACATTCTTTTTTTAACATTAAATGTTTGAAATCAATATATACTTCACACTTAACCTGCACCTCCATTTGGACTAGCCACATTTCAAGAACCGGAAGCAAGTGACCAATGGCTACCATGTTGGACAGTGCAGCTCTATGCAAGAGGCTTATTGCTTATCTTACCTGTAAATATCGCAATTATACAGTCATAAAGATTATCTGAATTTCCTAATAAACTTTAGCTCTCAGCTAGTTTTAGTCTTAGTAGCTGAATACAAAATAATATTATTTGTTGCGTTTTTCCTTTAGATTTCTGACACTTCAGCAAATTTTATAGAAAAATGAGGATCCCCACAGACTTAAATATTGCTCTTTTCACTTTTTAAAACACCCAGTTTTGAGCAAAAGAATATTTTACAAATGTGGCACTTAATTAAAATCATAGTGGCTTGGAGGGACAAAATTGGTACATAAGCCTTCTTATTCAGCTGGTTTGCAAATGCTTCACACCTCATCTTAAAACAAAAATCAATTTTGTTTAAAATGAGGCTGATGCTTTTCATAGTTACTTTAAATGTGAATGGTCCCTTTTCAAAATGAAATTATTAGGTTTAAGTCTGTTGTCTTTCTCCCTATGGAATTTCGCCCTTCCATTTACAGCCTGAACATCTGGGAAGCTGTGGGACTTCCCTGACCTCGACAGCCATGAAGGCTCCAGCCACCCCTTCCTGATAAGGAGACCTAGCTCTAGTTTCCTGGGGCCCCAAACAGTCTTCCTTTCCCCCTGGACAGTCTGAGTGCCAGTGCGGAGCTTCCACCTTGATGAAACTGGGGAATACAGAGGTGCTGCTGCAGGGAGGCTTCCCTTCCCCTCACATATGCCATCCCTGGGCAGTGGCAGAGAAAGGGGGCGATGGGGGCCTGGACCAGTACCAGAAAACCCAACCCAGTCTGTCCGGGCTGGACCACTGCTGAGGCTCAGAGAACTGGGAGTTCGCTCACCTCACAGCAGTACCCTCTCCTGGGTTCTGGAGAGCCAGGAGTTGCCTCACTCTGTTCATCCTATTGCCTGCTGCCATTAGTCAACCCTGTCCCTGGGCCCTGGGGCCTCTGCTCTCAGCTCTGGGAGACAGCAGGCTCTTGCTCCTGACATGTCACTCACCTTCACTGACTTGTTTACTTTCTTTCCCAGTGACCTACACAAATAGGACTTTGGACAAGCTGACTAACCTCTGGCTTATTAATAATGATGAATGGTTATGCAGTGATTGCCAAGCACCTTTCTCTGGGAATGGGGCAGCAATTTTTAATGTAGAGTCCATGTTCTCCCCTAGAAGCACTGCGGCCTCCACCCCAGTCTACTGATGTGTGATTGTATTTGTGTATAAAAACGTTTGCACACAGTGTTCATCATATCACAAAGCTTGCGACCCAGAAAATGTTAGGAACCACTGGAATCTTGTTCTGCCCCATGTCCTTTCCACTGTACAATTTTACAAGCACGTGGCCCCCACAGAGCCCAGGCTTCTGCAGCTCACAGTCCAGTGGACTCCTCGTCCCTCCTGCCTCCGTGGAGTCGAGCCATCCTTGCTTTCACCTGCGCCCCATCCCTTTACTGCACCTCCGGACCTGCAACCTTTTACCACTAGCACCTGTTGTGTTCTTTGGTTTGTTTATCCTGAGTGATTCCAGTTCTTTCTTTTAATTTTCAAAGGATAGTCGTAACACAAACAAAAGACAGTCTGTAACATGAAAACTAAATGCAGCACCCAGAGGATTAGGGGTGTGTGATACAAGTGTTGTGAAATCAATTAAATAATAGGATGTTGCAATGTTTCATAATTAGAAGTCATTCTCCCTTTTTCTCTGATCTTCTCTTAACTTCCAACTTTAACCCCAGTCCCTCTATTTATAGACTTCAGTTACTGGAAGGTGGTGGTGGGGAGTCCCTCTTGGGTCCCTCTTGGATCCCTTTGGCTCCGAGAATGAGTTATTCCCTTTTGCAGCCATTTTTTTTCAGTTCACAGAGAAAAGTTTATGTCTGGGATAAAACAGATCTGTATTTGATCCAAGTTCAGCCATTTACAGGTTGACCTGTGTGACCTGGGACAAAACTTAACCTTTCTAAGTTTCAGTTTGTTTCCTCATTTGAAAATAGGGGAGTAAATTTGATCACAAATATGAAAGCATCATTCGTAGTTCCTACAATAAATATTCAGTGAATTGTCTCTTACTTTTCTCACTCAAGCATCCACATTTTAACTTTTGAGGCCTATACTTCCTCTCTTTTCAATTAATTGCCTTTCTTTGATTTATTCCTCCTCTGTGTTTACTTCATACAGCATTTAGTGCATTACTAATAATTAATGAGTTTTAAGACAAATACATGACTCTTTAATCACCTTAAAGTGTCAGGTAATTAAGTTAAAATAAAACTTAAGGTTGTACATAGCCATGAAAGAAGAGATGTGCTTAAATATAAAATAATGATTTTTCTAAAACTTTTCTTGAAAGGCAAATGATTGGCCAAAATTTGATAGGCTGGTTGTTAATGTTGGTGAGAAAGCCAAAGGTTTTTAAAACTTTTCCTCAAAACAAATTAGAGATTGTCCTTCTCCATTTCATCAGCTGAGACCCACCGTTCCGTGGAACCCTCCCTGCTCCCCTGACGTGGGGAGGAGGAGGGGGCGGACGTGCTAATCCTGCCTCTGCCCTTCCCCTGACCTGCAGCGCCCGTCAGCTTGGATGTGTGAGGCACACACTTGACTTCGTGGCCCCTGGATAAAAGGAAGAAAAAAAGAAGAGAAAAACACAAAACTAACTTCAGAACTTTATAATGTGATCAGAATAACTATAACATTACCATGTAATAATGTTTGTAATGACACTTCATTTTTATCTGCTAAAGATAAATCGGTGATAACATTTTATGGGTGAGAGAAAAAACAAAAAAGTTAAGTGGGTTATCTTTGTCTCGTTATAGGGTATCAGGCCCTGCAGCACCCTGAGCGTATCGTAACTGCCCTCTCCCTCCTCCGCGCTTCAGTCTCGCTGTTGACTTTTGGAAAGAGAGACGGTGGGGAAGGCCTGACACAGTCACATGAGTCCTTAAAAAGCAGACATGTTTCTCCACTGGTCATAGAAGAGGAAGTCAGAGATCCAAAATAAGAAGCATTCAAAATAAGCACCATCGCTGGCTCTAAGACTCTGTGTGTGTGTGTGTGTGTGTGTGTGTGTGTGTGTGTGTGTGTGTCCTTCCTTTTTTCTTCCTGTTCCTCCTCCCGACATCAGGGAAGCAGGGAGAGTTCCGAAGTAACTATGGGTCATGGCTGAAGAAATGGAGAAGGGCAATCTCTAAACAAAGCTAAGGGTCCAAATAAATTTATTTTGAGGAAAAAGTTTTTCAAGTTTTGGCTTTCTTTCTGACATTAATAACCAACAGGTCAGATTTTGGCCAATAACATTTGCCTTTTAAGAAAAGTTTTAGAAAAATTATTATTTTATATTTAAGTACAGCTCTTTATTATAAGGTTACTTACCAGGAACTGTGAGTGGCCCCCACCTGATAACCAGCAAGGAAATGGGACAGATCACTAGGCACTGAATTGTACTAATAACCAAAGTGAGCTTACAGAGCCTCCAGCAGGATCCCAGCCGACCAATACCTTGTGATTCCCTGAGCAGACGACCCGCTCACACCATGCTGGAATCCCGCCCGTGGAATCTGTGAGATAGTTAAGCTGTGAATAAGTTTGTGGTAATTTTTTTATGTAGCAATAGAAAATACAAGGATCAATCTCTGTTTTTGTTACAAAGGCATGAATTCTTTCTTGAAAGGAATTGGCTTCATAGTGTTGAAAGCCTCATTCAGGCAGTTAGTCATAAGAAATAGGTATTGAATATCTCTGCTTTGCCCAGACCTGCCCCAGATGCTGAGGATGGTTACAAAGTCACGGCCTCTCTCTGGTTCGAGAACACAGAGGCACAAACAGACAGTAGCAGCACAGTGTGGTCAGTGCAGAAAGAGTCGTGTGTGAGGGGTTGTCCGTACAGAGCAGATGACGAGCGATCGGAGAGGAGGGAGTGAAGAAGGCTTCTTAGCACCAAAGGGTGCAAATCTACATTCATAGCTATTGTATGTTGAGAATCCTTTTGAAGAAAACAACTCAAAATCTAATAAAAGGACACAATTCCGGGGTTCTATACTGAATTAAAGGAGTTTCAAGAATTTAAATATATTTAAATGATATTTTTGTTTGCTTTTCAGATTCTTTTTTTTTCCCAAAGATTTTATTTATTTATTTTTAGAGAGGGGGGGAAGGGAGGAAGGAAAAGAGGGAGAGAATCAATTTTCTGTGGTTGCCTCTCATACACCCCCCACTGGGGACCTGGCCTGCACCCCAGGCATGTGCCCTGACCAGGTATTGAACTGGCAGCCCTTTGGTTCGCAGGCCAGCACTCAGTCCACTGAGCCACACCAGACAGGGCAGCTTTTCAGATTCCTCTTCATTTGACATTTAGAATACTAGGAAATGAGAGGGGGGAAATGATAGTTTAGAACATCACAAAAACATTTCATCTTTGTGGTTCATAATCAATTCTTCTCTGAATTCCATATAACTTTTCAGTATTAGTTTTCGCTTTATTAGCTTGGATCACCCAGTCAACAACTATTTCTGTTCCATTACTTTACTGTAGGCATCTGTCATTAAAAGTAGTCTGTAGACCCCCGGGGCTCCCTGAAGTTGGGGGTCCAGGAGGTCAGACCCCTCCTGTGGCAACACCAGTGCAGGGCATGCTTCCTCACTGTGCTGGCGTTTGCAGCGAGGGTGCGGACACAGTGACGGGCAGCGGTGCGGGTGCCTGGGCACCCAGGTGGGCTGCGAGCGGTCATTGAATCCCGCACCACAGCACCCGCCCGGGAAAGGAAACGCCAGTGCCGCTTCAGAATGTCCTTGGGGAAGCAGGAGAAATTACTAATATTACTGAATCTTGACCTTTGAATGCATGACTGGCAAACTATAGTTTCTTCTGACTTTGGTACTTGGCAGATCTTTTCTCCCAAATGAGCAGAGTCTCTCTTTTCAATGAAAGCAATTGGCAGCATTTGTGGCCAGTGATAAAGTTTGAGCTTTCGAGCAAAAATCGGAATTTTAGAAATTTGTGTCCATTGCCATGGGCTTGATAGCTTCTTAAATTCTTAGAGCTTTGCTGAGATTGGTGATGATAGGAATACACGTGATTTTTATAATGTATAATGAAATATGTCAGCTCAGTGAGCCCTCACTTCCAGATGACTAAGGCAGAGTGTTGTTACTCAGTGATACATGGGTAAATTCATAGTGTGAGGTAGATCGGTGGGCATTAATGTAAGAGTAGGAAAAGAATATTGATACGATTTTTGATTCTACGTTGCAATATGATAAAAACCTACCACTTGTTGAATTTGGTATAATATCAAAGAAGAGGATTCACAATTATCTGAAAAAAAAAACTGTTAAAATAATCCTTTCCTTTCCAATAACATATCTTTGCGAGGTCAGATTTTCTTCATATACATCAACCAAATAATATCAAGAAGGAGACTTGAATGTGAAAGCAAATAAAACAACCCTGTTGTCTTCATTAAACTGGTTGCTAAAAAGATTCACCAGCCCTGGCTGGTGTAGCTCAGTGGATTGAGCACTGGCCTGAGAACCAAAAGGTCTCCAGTTCAATTCCCAGTCAGGGCACATGCTTGAGTTGCAGGCCACGTCCCCAGTGGGGGATGTGTAAAAGGCAACCACACACTGATGTTTCTCTCCTTCTCTCTCTCTCCCCCTTCCCCTCTCTCTACAAATAAGTAAATAAAAATCTTAAAAAAAAGATTCACCAGAACTGTAAAACTAATTGCCACTCTTCTCATTTAATGCTTTTGTTTCAGGAAATGGTAATTACTCATAGAAATATTTTTATGCTAACGTGCAGTGGTGTGTAATTTTTAAATGAACAAGTAAATACTTTTAAATTTCTCATTTTAATCTCTAATATTACAAGTATTTATAAATAAACCAACACAAACAAAAGCTCATTGAGATCTTCAGTGATGTTTAAGAGTGTTAAGGTGTTCTGAGAATAAAAAGTTTGAGAACTGCTGCTATAAGAGATTTTTTAAATGAAGAAACATACATTGTCTTATCTACTAAATTATAATCTAATAGGAGGAATAAAGCAAGCACATAGAAAACCTATGTGTATATGAGTGCATAGCAAGTTCTAAACCACAATGTTCTGCATGGTCAAGGTTTCAAGCTGGAGGTGCCACTTATGAGGAATCCTGGAGGGTGGGAGGGAGTTCCACGAGCAGTGACTGAGAGGAAGTTGTTGAGATCACAGACCCTTTCTACTAGAGGCAAATGTTGGCAGAATAGGGAAGGGAGAGTCCGGTGGGCAATTCGCCTGAAAGAAAGCATAGTTCTGAATTCTAAAACTTACTGCATCTTAGAGATGAGTGATTCAACTTTGGGGGAGCAGAGTAATTTATTTATTGGCCCTCTTTTTTGTTTTTCCTTTATCCATTCCACAAATATTTAATGAGCATATATTATGTGCCAGGACCTGAGTTTGACATTTTGTTTACATCACTCATTAGTCTTCACCTTAACCCTGTGAGATATTATTTCACCCCTTTCATGTATGAACTGAGATTCTGAAAATTAAAGTGAATTACCTGAGCTTAGAAACTAAGAGTCATTTAAATGTTTGGGATTCGAGCTCTCTGCCCCCAGATCCCGTGTACTTGAATTTTAAACTGTGTTATTACTCACCTCTTCCACTTGGCAATCAGAGGATGCCAGGACTGTCTTTTTTAATTCTGTAGAAAGCAAGCTGTAGATTCCAGCGCCACCAGTTTGAGTCAAATCCTGCTGCTGCTACTTAACATCCTGTGTAATCTTTATAAATTACTTCCCATCACAGAACCTCGGTTTTCTTCTCTGTGACAGAGAAATCTTAACATCTCACTTGGGGGGTGATTCCAGGATAAAAATGAGGCAATGTATGGAAAGCATCACTTTATAGAGAACTGGGAAAATCGTGGGTGAT
>PVKM010038022.1:0-14249 GCA_004027735.1 Carollia perspicillata
TACCTGATGGTTTTCAATACAGGGTGTTACACTGCCTTAAATTTCACCAATGTGGGTGGATTTTAAAATATCCACTTAAAAAACTCCGAAGAGCCACATTTATCTCATTTATTAGGAGACTTTGCTTTCTTTATCGAACAGTCTCTGAGATCAGGTACACTAAGGAAAGAGGAGGAGACTGGGCTGCTTAGATCACGGGGCACAAAAGAAGCCTGGATGGGATTGTGGGGTTCAGTAGTGTCCTCCAGCAGGGGTGCAGGCCTTGGAGGCCTAAGGGCTAGCACTCGAGACCCTGAAAGGTAGGTTACACCCAGAAAGGAAGCAAGCAGATGTCAGGGCAAACCACTTTCCCACCCCACTCCAAACACACTGAGCTTCTTATTGTTTTTTATTGGTGCCAGGCAGACTCCACTCTCAAGAGCCGGAAGCTCCCTCACCACTCCTTCAAGTCTGCTCAAATGTCACCTTCTTAAATAGGTGACCACCTTACATAAAATTTTAATATCACCTCCCTCAGTACTCCTGATTTTTTTCAAACCTCCTCTTTTTATTTTTCTATGGCATTCATAATTTTCCAACATTATATGTGTATGCATGTGTGTGTATGGATATGTACCTATAGTTTGAAGGGGATGTATTGTCTGTCTCTTTGCTTGAGGGCGACCTTTGTCTGTTTTATTCACTAATATTTCCCAAGCACCTAGAATAGTGCCTGGAACTTTGTAGACACTCAAGAAACATGTGTTGAATGGTGAATATATTTATGCAACAGATATTTAAACCAATTGTTCACCAGGTCCCATGCTATCCGTGTGTGCATAATGGAGACAGACACAGTACTAGCAGTTAGAAAGCTTGCAGTCAAATGTCTTACCTGACGAAACTAAGACGTGGTGAGAAATGAATGACCAGATAAAGTACTCCTCTGTCTAGGGAATGTGGGATCTATACAGAGACACATTTTAATCCAGAGAAGTGGCCCTCTAGCTCCAGAATCTCAGCCTTGTTATTATTTCTGGGCAAGATAGGCTTCTGGTGCATCTCAGATTACACCTGAAAGGACCCCCACTCACACAGCCAACCTGCCAGAGCCCAGATCACCAAGGAAGGAGCCCTGGGACAACCGCCTTCCTTTCTCCTGGTTAAGACATTCTCAGTACCAGTCAGGTCTCAGCAGCAGAGAGAACTTACCCATAAGGGGTGAGGGAGGAAAGTTCGTTGGAAGAGCTAATCATAGAGGGACAGGCAGTGTTGAGGGAAACCACCCGTGATAGTGAAGCACCCTGGGAACGGGGCAGGAGCTGGAAGCCACTGCCACTCTGATACATGTGAATGCAAGGGGAAGGGCCCTGGGGCCCCAGGCCTGAAGCTGCGGCCCTGAGGAAAAGAGCAAAGCCTCTGCCCATCAGTGGCACCACGCGGCAAGTGAGTCAGGGAGATGAGTGCCGCCTGCTCCCCTCTCCTCTCACCACCCAGGCCCTGCTGGTGCCGCTATCTGCCTGACCGGAAACCAGAGCTAGAAGGCCAAAGCCTTCTGCAAGGGTGCCCAGTAGAAGTCATCCTCAAAGATCGGCCTGCAAGTGGGCAAAGCAGATGGAGAAGGGTTCAGAGCAGGTCTAGAGGAGCCAGCGGAATCCAGCACATTCTCTTTATCTTCCTTTGGTCAGGCTGGGAACCGAGGCACACTCAACTAAGCCTGGGGACTCAGTACTGCATACTGCATGTGGGCCTATGGTATCAGAGTAGGGAGGCAAGGCACAGCAAACATTCTTCAGTTCTGAAAGGGGAACCAGCAGTTGCTGTCACCATGGCAACTATCCGAGCTGCTGTCCCAGGCCCAAGTCCAGGGAATGGCGGGAAGTCACTTTTTCCATCACCCACCCTTTCCATTGCTGTCCCTCTTTCCTTCCTCCTTGATCCCAAACACAGTGATTTCCCTTGTTGCCTCCATGCCCAAGGACTGTTTATAGGAGAACAATGGATGGCGGCTCTGGGGGCAGAGTGGCGGACACTTGGGCAAGGACAGACCGCATTATGTTGGGGAGGGAGGGAAGAGGGAGGAAGCAACAGCATGTGGTGGTGCAGGGGGTGCCAGAGAACCCAGACTGAAGGACAAGGCATTGGGGGGGCCTCTGATGAGGGGTGACCTGGCAACATCGCACATTTAGACTGCCGTCAACAAGCCACTTTTCCTGTGTTGGCACCATACCAAAATGTGGCTGCCCTGCCTCTGCCCCATGCCAGTGGGATGGGAGAAAGGGGATTTTATTCATTCTTCCTTGTAAATGCATCAAAAAAATAGTCACTCAAGCAAACAGACTCATAGAGGGCACACAGATGACAGCTAGTGTGGGGACAGGGAAGTTAGAAGGGGTAGGGATTGGGAAAAAAGTGAAAAGGACTCATGGATGTGGACAAGATTATGGTGTTTGCTGAGGGGAGGGGGTATAAGGGGACTGAATGGTAATGCAAAAACTATAATAAAGATTTTTATTTTAAAGGTTACTATTGAGCTCTGACTGGATAGCTAAGTTAACCAGAGTGTTGCCTCCTGCACCAAGAGGTTGCGGGCTCAATCTCCGGTCATGGTGCAAACAGAAGGCAACCAATTGATGTTTCTTTCTCTCTCTCCCCCTGCCTTCCTCTCTCTCTAAAATCAATAAACATATCCTCAGATGAGGATTTTTCTTTTTTTAAACGGTTGCCAGTAAGTGGCGGATTCCAGACGTGTAGGGTACCAGGTCTCCCTTCAGAGGAGACGACTGGAAGAAGACAGTCTTTTTGTTTAGAAAAGCAAAGGAAAGAAAAGAAATGGGCCATAGCCCTCTTCAGTGACCACTTTATGACAGCATTTTTTGATGCTGATAACCTAAGAGGCCTCCACGCCCAGTCAGCCCTGCTGAGCTGGGTTACTAGAGACACTGGGGTGAAGGGTGGCCGGCCAACCCAGCATTTTCTCCCTCCGGCCTCCCCGTCAGCCCAGCTCTGCATCTGTCTCAGGGCACCTTTGCCCACATCCTTCTCTCCCTCCACCCAATTCCAACCTATTCTTCCGGGCTTATCTGGTTGAGGTTCCTGCTCTGCATAAAGTATTTATCCTCTGGCCATTGATGTTCCACTGTCCCTCAGAAATTCTAAAGCACTCACTGCTGATAGCATTCTGTGTTCACCTAGCACTACCACCCACTTCTTTTTCTGTATGGATTGTCTTATTTCCCAACAAACAGCCTAGGATCCCTCACACTAACACCATGCTGGGTACACACAGTAGGCTCTCGGTGAGTACGATGTTTCATTGATAAAGGGAGGCAGGGTTCTATGCTATAACATTATCAGGCACTTCAATACCAGCTTGAGTGTTCCCTAAGAAAGGGCGGATTACCCCTCACTCAGCGAACTAGGGAAGAGATTGCAATTTGATGAATATAGATAACGTGGGTGTCACAATTCGCAGTCACCAAAGCACAGGTTTGCAGGCTATTCTATTTGAGCCAGCAATCTCATGATTGGTGGCCGGATATATCAGCCCATTTAACAGATGAGGAAATAGAGAGCCAGCGTGGTTAAGTGCTCTGAGCCAGGGAACACAATTAATTAGTCCAGAACGCAAGGCCCTAGACTCCTAACCTAACACCCAGCGTGCGTACCTAGTACCCAGGATAACACTTAGTATTGAAAGACAAACAGAAGCTATCAAGCTGGGAGATGACAGATACAGCTTTACTCCAGAGTGAAATACAAGACTGAAAGGCGAGAAGGCAGCAGCCACTCCACCCAGTTCACATGTCATGATAACACAGCCCCGTGGAACCTGTGGAACGAAGACAGGCGTAAGGGTTCGCAAAGTTCCTTGGGCTGCCAGCTTGGCTGGTCTGAGCCCCAGGTGATGAGCTCAGGGGAGTGACCACCCTCCCCAGGAGCTGCAAGAAATGACCTCACTGGGTGGGTGAGAATAGTGATGCGTGGTAAGGAGAGAAATCCCATCCCCTGAGGTGGAGGGCCGGAGAGGCTGAGAAGGGACGTGGTCCTTCAGAAGCAGCTCCCACATGTGACACGGGTACCCCTGTTGGGAGATCTAGGACATCCTTCAAAGCCAGTTAGAAGAAAGTGAGTTCTACACCAGAGGTTTAAAAACACACGAAAACTGCATGGGCAGCTCCTTAAAAGCATACTGACTCACACCGCCCAGAGCAGTGATTGCTCAACCTCAGCTGCTCACTGAGGATCAGCCCGATGCCCGGGCTGAGCCCCAGTTCTATTTGCAGGGGTAGGGCCTAGGCATCAGCATTCTCTTCAAACCCACTGAGAATTAGAGAGCACCAAAGTTGTGTCACCCCAAAATATCCCTTTTGAGATATTGATTGTAAGCTGGTTATTCAGAAACAAAAGACTCAGAAAGAACCTTGGACCCTCCCCCTCAACAAAAGGAATTCAGGCAGGACAACCTGCTTGGGAAAGGGAACCTGAGCAGACTCACTCCGCAGATTCGAATGAAGCGTGTGTGACCAGACATGGCGGATGGGAGCAAAAACCTGTGTGCTGGATGCCCCTCTGCGCCCCATTGTTTCTGGGTGGCCCAGAAAGAATCCTCGCACCACATGTGTGCTCTTTCTCCTCCGCCTGTGAATCGCCTGCTTTCCCTGTGAAATCCCAGATCCCTGCCTGCCTTGTCCTCTGTCCAAAGTGGCAAAACGTCCTCTGTCCCCAACTGCCCGATGTGTCTTACGACAGCCCAAATGTATGTCCCTAATAAATTCTGGACATTTTCTCCCGTTAATCTGTCTCATGTTAATTTTCTTAAAGATTTTATTTATTTATTTTTAGACAGAGGGGGAGGGAGGGAGAGAGAGAGGGAGAGAAACATGGCTCGGTTGCCTCTCACACACCCTGAGCTGGGGACCTGGCCCGCCATCCAGTCATGTGCCCTGACCAGGAATCGAACTGGCGACTTTTCAGTTCACAGGCCTGCATTCAATCTGCTGAGCCACACCAGCCAGGACAATCTCATGTTAATTTGATTCTTAGCCCTTCTGGAAGAACTTAGAAGGTGGGAGAAAAATTATTTTTTGTGCCCCCACAGTTTCAATGTACAATCAAGGTTGAGAATCACTGCTCTCCAATGGGCTGGGAATCTGTGTGTTTCAAATGCTCCCCAAGTGATTCTAATGAAGCCCAGGCCGGCCTCACTCTGTTGAAAGGTATTTGGGAAACTTTGCTAAAAGCATCTTTCTCTAGAACAACAAGTGTGGTCTACCAAACGGGCAGCGCAGTGGGGGAAGGGGAGCAGGTCCTGGGGCAACAGGGATAACTGATGTGGGGCCGAAAGTCACACTCACCGCTTCTCTTGTGGCTCTGTGGGCCCTCAGGGAAAACTACAGAGCTCAGGCCGCTGGCAGGAGGAACAGAACCAGCAAGGTCTCCTCCCCCACCCAGAGCTGCGATGGCTGCTCTTCAGATACCCTGAAGCTGCAAACCGCTTGCAGGGGTGTCCAACCCCGGGGCCACATCGGCCCAACACAAAATCGTAAATTTACTTAAAACCTTTTTTTTTTTGCTCATCAGTTTTCATTAGCGTTTGTGTATTTAATGTGTGGTCCAAGACAATTCTTCTTCCAGTGTGGCCCAGAGACGCCGAAAGGTTGGACACCCCTGACTCCTACAGTATATTACTGGTGTTAACGAGAAACAACAGACCCAAAATAGCATCACTTTTGCTAAGCTCCACCAAGATTTTTTTTAAGTATATTTTATTGGTTATGCTATTACAGTTGTCCTATTTTTTCTCCCCTTTATTCCCCTCTGCTCTGTACCCCCCTCCCACCAGGATTCCCCCTAGCCCCCCGTAGTTCATGTCCATGGGTCATGCGTGTAAGTTCTCTGGCTTCTCCATTTCCCATACTATTCTTACCTCCCCCAGTCTATTTTGTACCTACCATTTATGCATCTTATTCCCTGCACCTTTTCCCCTGTTCTCCCCGCTCTCTCTCCCCTGATAACCCTCCATGTGATCTCCATTCCTGTTCTAATTGCTTGCTTAGCTTGTTTTTGTTTTTGTTCTTCTTAGATTCAGTTGTTGATAATTGTGAGTTTATTGTCATTTTACTGTTCCTATTTTTGATCACCTTCTTTTTCTTAGATAAGTTCTTTTAACATTTCATATACTAAGGGCTTGGTGATGATGAACTTTAATCTGACCTTATCTGGGAAGCACTTTGTCTGCCCTTCCATTCTAAATGATAGCTTTGCTGGATAGAGCAATCTTGGATATAGGTCCTTGCCTCTCATGACGTCAAATACTTCTTTGGAGCCCCTTCTGCCTGCAAGGTTTCTCTTGAGAAATCAGCTGATAGTATTATGGGCACTCCTTTATAGGTAACTGTCTCCTTTCTCTTGCTGCTTTTAAGATTCTCTCCTTATCCTTAATCTTGTATAATGTAATTATGTGTGCTTCCTTGGGTCCAACTTCTTTGGGACTCTCGTTCAATTTTTGGCAGTTCTGGTTGCTTTTTGTTTTTAAATGTGTTGTTGTTCTTCTTTTGGTTGTGTGAGGAGGCAAAGTGTATCTATCTACGCCTCCATCTTGGCCGGAGGTGTCCACCAAGACTTAATACCTAGCCTGATTGTAGTTTCAGCCTCTCCCAGGAGTGAAATTTTAAACCAGTCATTCTGGAATTTTCTGATCAGCACTAGTGAGATAACTTGCTTGATAAGACCCCCTCCCCTCCCTTAAGAGAAGGTGGCTTTGCCTGAAATAATCCACTCTTAGCTTTCTTGTCCCTCCCTCTTTCCACCCATAAAAACCTTCTATTTTGTACAACTCCTCCGAGTGCCCATCTAGCTGCTGCTAGATTCGTGACTCTCTTAACAAAGCCAAGTTGACATTCAAATTGACTTGGTCGAATTTTGTTCTTTAACACCGGACCCCACCAACATTTGGAGCCAGTCCTATCTATGCACACAGCCTGTGAAGTCAGGGGTCTGGGTTTAAGCCCCACACTATACATCCCGGCTGCGTGACCTTGAGCAAGCTACCTAACCTCTGTGAGCTGTTTCCTCAGCTGCCTATGGGGATGATAATAGTATTTTGTCTTAGCGTAGCTGAGAATCCAATGAGGTAACTGATACATGAAGAGCACTCGGAACAATACTTGGAACGCAGTAAGTGCCCTATAAAGATTAGCTAATATACCACACGCACACATTACATCACTGACTGTGTGCCAGGCACTATTTTAGGCACTTTCCTTGCACCTTGTGAGTGGGAGGCCCTGACCCAAGACCTCTGGGCCTTCTCCCTGAAGTCTGTGGACAAGTCGCTTCCCTTCCCCGGGCCAGATCTCCAGAGCAAGATCTCTGCAAGGTCTCTCTGAGCTTTAACACAAGGTTTGAGCCAAACCCTCTCTTGCACCTTCTTCAACCTGCGTTTAGGATGTGGGAGTTCCTATTCCTTCTGATTTACTCTGAGTAGAAGTGAAAACACCGGCACACCCAAGACACAGACAAGGCTCCCACCCAGTGGTTTTGGCTGGGGGCATGCTTCCCTCTGCGCACCACCCACAGTCTAGCCCTGGCACACAGAAGTCCCGCGGAGCCCAGCCCAGGCCAAGGCGGGGCCCCGAAGCAATTCTGGAGAGATGCAATTCCCCAAGGGAGGGTGGGGGACCCCCTGTCCCTCAGGAAGTGCCACCTTGGCCCAGCCCCAGAGCCTCCCAGCAGGGCAGCGCCTTGGCTCCAGGCGGCCCGCACACAACCCTCTGATCTCGCCCAGAAAGGACGTTTGTCTCCTCCAAGAAAAGGAACCCCAGGGCAGCAACTACCCTGTAATCCTGGGGAGAGGACTGGCTCTGACCTCAAAAAATAAAATGCAAGCCGCCAGGCCCGGCATGAACCCCGCAGGAGCTACAGGCTGCTCTGAGCACAGCCGTCAGGAGGCCGGGTGCAGGCACCGGGGAAAGCCCACAGCACCTGAATGGCAAAATGAGGCCCGAGGGCGCCGGGCCAAGGTGAGCCTCACACCCACAGGGCTGTGACTCAGGCTGGACTCTTCCAAGGCCCAGCTCTGAGAGCGAGCACACGCGCCGTGGAGGCGCCGCGGAGAGTATCAGCGAGGGACTACTTGAGCGAGCAGGAAGCTGGCAGAGGGCTGACTCATCCTCCCTCTGCAAAACCAAGTCACCCGCGAGCAACACTGCCCTGTAAAGCGGTCACCGTCCCTCCCGGGCTGCCCCTCGACGCCCCCTCGCGGCCGCCAGGAAGCACAGCCAGGGGTCTCTACGCTACGGTCCCGACAGTTTCACGGGAGCAGGCACGCTCCCGGCACCCTCTGGGCTTCAAACCTCCTTGTGCCCTCGCTCCTCAGGCCTTCTCTCTGATCTTTACCAGGATCTGAGCCCCGCAAGATGCTGACAGTGAGGGAATCTAAGTGAAAACTACATGGGGTTCACTGTAGTATTTTTCCAATTTTGTAGATATGAGCACTTTCAAAGTAAAAAGTTGCATTTTCTATGTCTCTGTCTCTTGCTTTTAAGAGATGAATTGCCAGGCCCTCTCCTGAGGACCCCAACACAAAGCCAAATTGGAGCTGGAAACTGGGACAGCCTACCCACCCACCCCAGCTCCCAGGAGGAAAAACCAGAAATCATACCTCTTAGCCCCCGGGGAGCCCTAACCTCCTACCTCTGCCCCCACCTGGGATATGAGTTCTCTGCCTCCTTCCCAACGTTAAGCACCGTACTTTCACACAGTAGGCCCTCGACAAAAATGTACTAAATGAAATGGTGGATGAAGGACTTTGCAGCACAGGGGGGCAAGAGGCGGACCTAAAGAATGGGGGTCCCCGTCCTCTCCTCCTCCACCTACACCGAGGCCTGGAAATCTCACAAGACTTACTCATCAGTGGGCTTCTTCTGCCTCCTTCACCCCCCAAGGAGCTGAGGCCCTAAGAGTGAGCACCCGCTTGCTCACCATGCCGGGCCCAGGCAGAGTCGTGCCTTGCCCCCAGCACCCCAGAACGGAGATGAGGCGTGAGTTAGGAGAGTGAGTCACTTGGATTGCTTGGGGCAGGAAGTGGTGGTGGTGACAGTCTGGCACAACCACCCATTTCCCCTGCCTGGCGGAGCCTGGTCCTCAGAAAGCAAAGAACTCCCTGGAGACGACAGGGGGGTAATGACACTGGCCGATGTCCGCCCAGTACCGTGTGCCAGTCACATGTGCCTTTTATGCATATTATTTTAATACTCACAGCCACCCTGGGGAAGGTGAGTGCTATCATGTGTCCATACTTAGAGAAGAAAATAAAAACTTAAGTAACAACATAATGACATATGTAGAGCACTTCATTATTTAGGCAACACTTACATTTAATATCACAACAATCCGAGGAATGAGGGGCTCCTCCCACCCCTTTAAAGATCAGCTAAAAAGAAAAGTAAATGATTTGTTCAAGGTCACACAGCTCCAAGTCTCACTCACCAAGAACCCAGCTTCTTTCCACTTCCCTCCGTGGTCACCCCCACCTCTCCCTGCCCAAAGCAACAAAAGTGACTCACGCTCTTAACTCGCTCCTCATCCAGATTCCAGCAGCCATGAGTAACCTAACCTGCCGGTACATTTCACGTCAAGAACAAACCCAAACAAATCCCCCTGCTAGGCAACCAGCTCCACAGGACAGGGACTTCTTCTTATTATTATTGATTGATTGATTGGTTTTAGAAAGAAACATCAATTGGTTGTTCTGCTTATTTATGCACTCATTGATTGCTTCTTGTATGTGCCCTGCCCAGGGATTGAACCCACAACCTTGGTGTATCAGGAGATGCTCTAACCAACTGAGCTCCCCGGCCAGGGCAAGACAGGGATTTCTTTTTCTCTCTTTTGTTCGCTGCTGTCTCTCCAGTTCCTAGAAGACTGAGTCTCTACATATATTGGGGCTCAACAAATTGGTGTCGAATGAACAAAACCTCTCCACCAAAAGAGGCCAGAGCTCAAAAAATTGAAAGATGGGAAAATGAAGGACTTGGGGAAGAGGTCAGTTCTGCTCCTAAGCCTCTCCAGGAAGGCAGGACACCTCCGCCGGCTGCCTTACCTGCCAGTCTTCAAGCCTCAGACCTTGTCGGGGGTCAGAAAATTCTTCCTTACATCTCACTTCGCTTTTAGTCTCACACTCCCCAGATACTTTAGGGGCAGGAAGTGAGGCCGGCATCTCCTGGATCCTCACGGCCCCTTCCAGAAGTTACATCCCCCACCACTCCCTTATGAACACCCTTGAAGAATCCAGCACCCATCTTTAGCACCCTGTCCTTCTCGTGGTCATCTTCTGGCCTCCTGACCACGCCTCCTCCTTCCCTGAAGCTTCACTCCTGGCTCACGTCTTGCTCTGCACCCACTCCCCTCATTCTTCCAGGCAGTCTCAGCCTCCACATGAGTGACCCACCCATCTGCCCGGGCTCTCCGTTCCTGGTTCTCTTCCACCTTGAGGACCACTTCTCCCACTTCAGCCTCCCAGTCCCAGGTCACACCCTGGATCTTATCACTTACCAGAAACTGCCCCACCTCCCAGGCACCCTTTCCATCGACCTTAGTCTTTGGCCACCTGCTCAAGGACTGGCTTTGAACCACCTCTTTTGGTGACACAGAGACTCCAGCCCATCAACCCTCCTCTGGCTTCTCTTCATTCTCCACCCAGCAGAGAGTCCATGCATCCTCATTAGACTCACTCCCTTCCAAAAGTCCCCAGTCCCCTTCCCTCTCCCTCCTATCGTACTGTCCTAATAAAACCTTGGCCCTGATAAAACATCAGCAGAGCCAAGCATTGCTGAAGAAAACCACAGCCAGGCAGATGGGGGCATTATGATTTCTTGCTCACCACCCTCCAGGGAGCCCCAAGGGCATCCAACAATCCTGAGATATTTTTGAATTATGCTCCCTCTCTCACTCCCCCTGCTCCCCCAAACTCTGCCTGGCCCCCTGCCTCCTCCCCAGTTTCACCTGGCAGTTTTCCTCTCATGTCACCGGAACACAGAGCCTTCAGACAAGGGCTTCCTCGACTTCTTATGACCAAATTCACCCACCTACGCCAGACCCCAGACCCTGTGTCCTTTTTCTCTCCTGACACCACAGAGGACGGGTCCCTCCTCCCAAAGGCCAGCTGTCCACAGGAGCTGGGTCCCGTCCTCTCACTCCCCCCTCAGTTATGATGCCCACCCTGCTAACTGCATCTTCACTCTCTATCCCCACCAGAGCATTCCCTTTAGCATCAAAACATGGTCTTGTGGCCTGGCCACGTGGCTTAGTTGGCTGGAGCACCATCCCAAACACCAAAACGTTGTAGGTTTGATCCCCAATGAGGGCACATACCTAGGTTGCAGTTTTGATTCCCCAATCAGAAAAAAAAAAAAAAAATCTCAGGTGAGGATTTAATTTAAGAACAAAACAACTTCCAGTCAAGATGTAGGTATAATTAGACATACTTCGCCTCCTTATGCAACCATAGAAAGAATTACAACCAGATCTCAAAAACCAATAACACCCAGAACTGTCAGAATATTGAGCTGTATGGAAATCTGACAACAAAGGATTTAAAGAAGCCACATTCATCCAGATGGATAGGAGGGGCGCAGTCATGGAGATGGGACAGGGAGGTGATGTGGCACAGACAAATGGTGGCACGGCGGAGGTGGCAGAACAGAAGGTCCCACATTCATATGTGCTGGATAAAAATTGGCAGGGATACCCAGGAAGGAGCAATACTAGCCCCAGGCCAAACCACACAGCCCAGAGTTCCAGCACCAAAAAGATAAATCCCCATTATTTCTGGCTGTAAAAACCAGTGAGGGCTGGGGCAGTGGAAGAAACTGCTGTTATTTTTGCTGCTAAAAGGGCCTGCATGGGCTTAGAATGTACACAAACCCCAGGAGAGCAGCTAGAGGGACAACAATCTCGTACCGTGGAGCGGGTTGCCCCACCCTGGTAATTCCCTAAAACTTCACCCCACACAATTTACAGGTGCCTTTGCTACATAGGCCATGCTACTAAAACAGGGACTAAGAGCAGCTCTACCTAATACACAGAAACAAACACAGGGAGGCTGCCAAATTGAGGAGGCAAAGAAATATGGCCCAAATGAAAGAACAGAGCAAAACCCCAGAAAAAAGAACTAAATGAAATGGAGATAGCTAACCTATCAGATGCAGAGTTCAAAACACTGGTGATAAGGATGCTCAGAGAATACACTGAGTAAGGCAAAAATAAAAAATAAAGGGAGAAATGAGGGTTACACAAAATAAAATAAAGAAAAATCTACCAACAATGAAGGGAAGTAAGCCAGATTCAAATCAATGATTTGAACAAAAGGAAGAAATAAACATTCAAACAAGAGAAAGAAAAACCAAGAATTCAAAAAAATGAGGAGAGGCTTAGGAACCTCTGGGACAACTTTAAACATTCCAACATCTGAATCACAAGGGCGCCAGAAGGAGAAGAGGAAGAGCAAGAAATTAAAAACTTATTTGGAAAAATAATGAAGGAAAGACAACTTCCCTAATTTGGCAAAGGAAACAGATATACAAGTCCAGGAAGCAGAGAGAGTCCCAAACAAGTGGGAGCCAAAGAGGACCACATCAAGATGCATCATAATTAAAATACCAAAGGTTAAAGATAAAGAGAGAATCTTAAAAGCAGCAAGAGAAAAGCAGAGAGTTACCCACTAAGGAGTTCCCATAATACTATCAGCTGATTTTTCAAAAGAAACTTTTCAGGCAAGAAGGGAATGGCAAGAAGTATTCAAAGTGATGAAAAACAAAGACCTACAGCCTAGATTACTCTACCCAGCAAAGCTATCATTTAGAATGGAAGGGCAGATAAAGTGCTTCCCAGACAAGGTAAAGCTAAAGGAGTTCATTATCAGCAAACCATTATTACATGAAATGTTAAAGGAATTTATTTAAGAATAAGAAGATCAAAACTATGAACACTAAAATGACAACAAACTCACAACTATCAACAACTAAATCTAAATAACAAAAACAAACTAAGCAAACAACCAGAACAGGAACAGAATCATAGATATGGAGATCATTTGGAGAGTTATCAGCTGGGAGAGGGGAGGGGGAGAAAGGGGGAAATGGTGCACGGATTAGGAAGCATAATTGGTAGGCACGAAATAGACAGGGGGAGGTTAAGAATAATATAGGAAAGAGGGAAGCCAAAGAACTTACACACAAAACCCATCGAAATGAACTAAGGGGTACGGATTGCTGGAGAAAGCAGAGGGGAGCAAAGGGGGGAAAATTGGGACAACTGTAATAGCCCAATCAATAAAATATACTTTTAAAAAACACCATGGTCTTGTACAACTGCATTTTAAAAAGCCAAAACAGCCATCAAAAACCTCGTCCCTCCCCTACACCCCCCTCACTCAGGAAGGCCTCACTTCTCTGCGGTCCTTCAGAGGCCAGCTTCAAAGGACCTGCTCATACTGCCTGCACCCTACCACCTCCTTCCCCTCGGTCAGCCTCTGCCCGACCTCTTGGCTAGAATGCTCTTGTCCACATCACCAACAGCCCCATGCTCCCCAGTGCAGTGGGCACTGGTCCTCGTCCCATCAGTCATCACAGTGGAGCCCTTCACAATGGACCACAATGGTGCGGCGGCTCCTGGGTGCCATGCTTCCTGCTTCTCCTCTCATGCCTGTCTCCTCCTCAGCTTCCACCTCCTCTATCCACCTCTCAACATCAGAGTCCAGTTCTAGGCCCCCATCTTCTCCCTTATACTCTACCTCCATTATCTTGGCCATCCCATAACCCTAGACACCATCTCTACTATGGCAACTTCTAAAGTCCCTCTCCTGTCCACAAGATTCATAGCCAACTACCTGCTTGACATCACCACTGGAATGCTTCCCAGGACTTTAAAAACAGAGCAACACTGTTCACTGTTCTCCATCAACAGACCCACCACCTCCGGAGAGGCCACCCCGTCTCTCACCGGGACTGTGCAACATTTCTGCATGTGTGACTGCCCTCAGTCTCTTCTCTTCCCAAGCCAGCGTGATTCTCTGTCTTTCAAAATTTGCACCAAACTCTTCTATTCTCATTCCCAACATATTAATTAATAAAAACAGACAAACAACTGAAAGCAGGGTCTTCAAGAGATATTTGTGCACCCATGTTCAGGACGCCTTTAGTCACAATAGGTAAAAGGTAGAAGCAACCCAAGTATCCATCGACAGACGATTGCATAAACAAACTGTG
>PVKM010038023.1:0-14244 GCA_004027735.1 Carollia perspicillata
AAAAAAAAAATCTAACCACCAAGTCTAGAAAGCGTTTTCAAAGAAAATGAAACAAATGCAAAATATTTCCTTGGGGCTGGAAAAATTGGCTATGTATTTACTGGCTTTTCTCTGCAACTCTTAGTAATTTAACGCTGAGGCTAGGACTCAAAAAACTTTTTATCCCTCTGCTCTTGTAATTCATTAAAAGCCTTGGTCAGGGCACTTGCCTGGGTTGTGGTCCAGATGCCCAGTAGGGGGCGCATGAAAGGCAATCACACATTGATGTGTGTGATTTCTCTCTCCCTCTCTTTCTCCCTCATTTCCTGTCTCTAAAAATAAATAAATAAAATCTTTTAAAAAAGAATAAAAGCCTTGGCTTCCATGACTACTTTCTGCTTTGCATTTCAAGCACTTATTTTAAATCTCAAATGTCAAGATTCAGCTTTGTGTCTACTTTTATTACATAAAGTGGTGTAAAAATCAATTACTAACTCTGAAAACCATCAATTTCCAAATGTTATCATGCTACTTCAGCATTAAGAGCTTATTGAAATATGTCTAAGCTATTTTCTCTTTAGATTTATCTAGGAATATCTCTCCCTGCCACACACCCTGATGGAAGCCAAGCTGTATGTTTCGTTATCTGCACCTCTTTGTCTACTCACCATCCAGGATGACTGCAACAGCCCTGACACTTCACTCTCAGGGATCTTTAACTTCCTTTTTGCTAATTGTTTAGCAGTCACTCACAGGCACACTCTCAAGACCCTGTTGTCATCTAGCAGGGCTCCACAGTTCAAATCTCAGACTCAGAAATCCTGCCTGCAGTCCTGCTAGCTCTCTTAACTTCTCTGTGCTTGTGGAGCTAGTCTTTCAACCACACAACTTCTAGTCCAGAATGATCACTAATTTTCATCTTCTTAAAGTTCCTCATGGCTTAATTTCTTTCCCTTCTCCACTTGGATCTCATTGGTTCATTCTCATTGGTAGCATTCTTATCTGTTAAAGGAAAAATCCAACAATCACAAATTTTAAAAACATTTTACTAGGTTTACTCAATGATTCATGAATAGGGCAGTATACAATCTAACAGACAGAAAGAAGCTCTGAAGAGCTGTATTATGCATGAGGTTTTTTATAGAACAAAGTGATCAGGTAAAGGAAGTTATAGGGGGCATTTGCTGATTGGGTAAAGCAGGTTTACTTTCCTTAAATGGAGTGAAGGGGAGTCTTGAAGCTGAGTCTGGTAACTTGTCCTGGGCAAGAAAGCTCTGATTGGTTGACTTAGGCCTTCCTTTTCCAGGAGAGCTGAGCATAGAAACTTAGGTAAATTTTGATTTGCTGATGTGGTGACTTAGCAGGAGTGACCCCATCTTCAGCTTTGGTTGGTCTAGTACACCCATACCCTCACTTTATGTGACCACACCACCTGGCACTTCTGTGAATAAAATATTTGCAGGCCTCAGATGGGTCTGTTCATCTTCCACTTTCTGATCATTTTCCTGTCTCTTTTTTATACTAGGTTCTAAACTAGTTGAGGGTAATGTGTGTCATATGACTCTGAATTTTCAGTATATATTACTGTTCTTAGTATTGATCCCCTGATCAATAAATGCTTGTTGAATAAATTAATGAGGCAAAGAGCAATGTACATTTTTCTAAACTTTTCTTTTCTTTTTAAAAAAAATGTAGTTATTTATCTTTAGAGGGAAAGGGAAGGAGAGAGGGAAGGAAACATTAACGTATGGTTGCCTCTTGTGCATCCCCTGCCAGAACCTGGCCTGCAACCCAGGCAATGTGCCCTGACTGGGAATCAAACCTTGATCCCTTGGTTCACAGGACTGTGCTCAATCCACTGAGCTATAGCAGCCAGGGTGCAATGTGTATTTTTATTCTAGGCTTAAATATTTTACAAATATTTCTAGTTCTCAAAATATTCTAGTTTAGGATATTCTCACTCATATTTCTATTTATTAAAAATATCAGATTGTTACAAACTGATTTTAGATTAGCTTTATAGCAGTATTAATTTACAAAATAAAATGTATTCATTATAAGTATATAGCTCAATGAGTTTTAACACATGTATACACCCACATAACCACCACTAATAGGAAAAATATATAAAAATTCCTTCATTCACAGAAGTTCATTTGTGTCCCTTTTCAGTCAGTCCCAATCCACTTCCTTATATCCCCAAGCTCCAGTCAACCACTGACCTGCTTTCTGTCAATATAGCTTATTTAGCCTTTTCAAGAGTTTAATAAAAATGAAATCATATAGTATGTATTCTATTGTATCTGGCTTCTTTTGCTCACTAAGTTTTTGAAGCTTATGTGTTTCTTCTATATGCCACACTTTGGGTAGCCATAAAATGTTAGTGGACTTTAGGATATTTTTTACTTCTGGCTATGATGAATAAAGTTATTGTCAATTTTCATGAAAAAGTTTTTGTATAAACACAGTTTTCATTTCTTCTTTATAACCATCTAGGAACAAAATGGATGGTCTTAGGGTAAGTATATATTTAATGTTATAAGAAACTATCAAACTATTTTCCAAAATGGTTGTAACATTCTACATTCTTATCAGCAATGTATGAAAGTTCTAGTTGTTCTACTAGAATGCAAAAATACTTGGCATTTTCAGTCCTGTTAATTATCCCCATTCTACTGAGTATGTATTGATACCTCACTGTGCTTTAAATTTAAAATATTCTGATGACTAATGATGTTGAGAAGTCTTTATGTACTTATAGGTCACTAGTAATATATTCCTCTTGTGAAGTGCTTGTTTCAACATTTTGGCAAGTTTTACTTGGGTCTTACTGAGTTGTAAGAGTTATGGATATATATGTTAGATATGCATATTATGAATAGTTTCTTCTAGTCTGTAGCTGGCATTATCATTTTCTTAGCAGTGTTTTTCAGATAGCAAAAAATTTTATTTTGATTAAGTCCCATTTATCATTTATTTTCTTTTATGATTCATGCTTTTGTGTCTTATCTAAGAAGTCTTTGCTTACTTTAAGTTTGCAAAGAATCTCTCTTATGTTACAAGCTCATTTTAAAAATTGGTTAAGAAGTAACCAATGAGTCAGTATTGCTATGAGTTTAGCTATCATAGTTTGAAGAATAATACTTCTGATAGCAAAATCCCTATATAGTATACTTTTCACTAGATCAATTGTGAACTGATCATTTCAACAGAGATGAAGCTCTTTGAACAATATTTTAAAATTAATAAGCATCAGATCTAAGATGGCAGAGGAGTAAGTGAAGCTACACTAATTTCCTACCAGGACCAATCTGGAATGGCGACCAAGTTGTAGAGAAAGCATCCTGAATAACCAATGGGACACTAGTTGGACAAGGCTTATAATCAACAACAGACAGAAGAAACCATTTCTCCACAATGAGACTGGTAGGGAGTGCAGAGGAGTCATGAGAGGGCTGGCTGAGCTCCCATGGGTGGCAGCTGAAGTTCCAGAAGGATGTATCTGCAGTCGGGGGGACCCACTGAAAGTTTTGTGTCTAAACCCCAAGCTGGGCTCCACAGCCTACAGCAGCAGAGCTGGAAGGGAACCCAGATAACATCCAGCTGTGAAAAACTGCATGGTTTCTGTGCACCAGAGGGAGATGGCTGGACATGCAGAGAGCCTCTTAAAGGACCAATGCCCAACATTTCATCTGTAGCCACATACCCTGGGCTCTGACAGATGGAGAGCAGAGTAGACTAGAAACTCTTGAGGAGAGCCTGGGATTGGTAGCTCTAGGGAGAGGAATGGAGGAGCAGCTGCCAGAGTCCATGTGCTGAGTCATTCCCCACAAGGCAGAAGCCATTTTTATTAGGCAGAGCACTCTTCTGCAAGTGGCATCAGCCTGAGAAGTAGTAGCTGCAACTGCATGAATTACTCTGCCCTAACCTGTGGTGCTTAAGCCAGGCTGTTGATTGAAGGTTGAGGCTATATCGTTGACTAGATTAACAAACAACTAAGGCAGAAAATACAGGGAAGAAGCCAAAATGAGAAGACAAAGAAACAGACCCCCAACAGAAAAAATGAGAGAATTCTCCAGAAGAAAAACTAGATGGAACAGAGGCAAGCAATTTATCAGTGAGTTTAGAGTAACGATTATAAGGATACACAACAGCATGAAAAAAGACATAGAAACCATAAAAAGAACCACTCAGAAATAAAGAATGCAATATCTGAAATAAATAATACACTAGAAGGAATAAACAGTAGGTTAAATGAAGCATAGGACTGAATCTGTGATTTGGAAAACAAGGTAGAAAAAAAAATACCCAGGCAGAACAGCAAAAAGAAAAAAGAATTTAAAAACACGAGGAGAGCCCTGGCTGCAGTAGCTCAGTGGATTGAGCGTGGGCCTGGGAATGAAACCACCATCGTTTGATATCCAGTCAGGGCACATGCCTGGGTTGCAGGCCAGTTCCCAGCAGGGGATGCACAAGAGGCAACCATACATCGATATTTCTCTCCCTCTCTACTTCCCTTCCCCTCTAAAGATAAATAAATAAATAAATCTTAAAAAAATAAAAACATGAGGAGAGATAAGAAACATTTTGGACAGCATAAAGCCTAACAACATCACATCATGGGACTAACAGAAGGAGAAGAGTGAGCAAGGGATTGAGAACTTATTTGAAGAAATGACTAAAAACTTCTAATCTGATGAAGGAAAAAGACACACAAGTCTAGGAAGTGCAGAGTCCCAAACAAGTTGGACCCAAAGAGGCCTACACCAAGACACATTATAATTAAAAGGACAAGGCTTAAAGACAAGGAGAGAATCCTAAAAGCTGCAAGAGAAAAGCAGGTAGTTACATACAAGGGAGCACCAATAAGACTGTCATCTGATTCCTTAACAGAAACATTTCAGGCCAGAAGGGAATGGCATGAAATATTCAAGGTGATGAAAAGAAGGGCCTCCAATGAAGTCTACCTTACCCAGCAAGGCTATCATTTAAAATAAAAGGAGAGCCCTGGCTGGTGTGGCTCAGTAATTTAGTACTGGCTTGCAAACCAAATGCTCACCAGTTCAATTCCCAGTCAGGGCATGTGTCTGGAGAGTGGGCCAGCTTCCCAGTAGGTGGTGCCTGAGAGGCAGCCCCACATTGATGTTTCTCTCCCTCGCTTTCTCCCTCCCATTCCTTTTCTCTAAAAATAAATAAGTAAGTAAGTAAGTAAATAAATAAATAAATAACTTAAAGGCAATTAAAAAAACAAAGGATAAATAAGGAACTTCCCAGACAAATAAAGCTAAAGGAGATTGTGAACACCAGACCAGTACAGCAACAAATGTTAAAGGGCTTGCTTGAAGAAGAAGAAAAAGGAGAAGAAGAAGAAGAGAAAGCAAAAGCAGAGGAAAACAGTATAACAATAAAATGCCACTAAGTACATATCTATCAATAATCATCCTAAATGTAAATGGCTTAAACACTCCAACCAAGAGAAATAGGGTAGCTAAATGGGTAAGAAAACAAGACTCATATAATATATGCTGCCACTGAAAGATCTATCTCATATTGAAAGATACACACAGGTTAAAAGTAAAGAGATGGAAAAAGATATTTCATGCAAATGGAAAAGAAACAAAAGCTGGGTAGCAGTACTTTATCTGACAAAAATAGACTTTAAAAGCAAGAGACAAGGAAGGAAATTACATAATGATAAAGGGAAAAATCCCACAAGAGGATATAACCCTAGTAAATATTTATGCACCCAACACAGGAGCACCTAAATATGTGAAGCAAATCTTGAGGGACATAAAAAGAGGTCAACAGAAATACAGTCATAGTTGGGCATTTTAACACTCCATTGACTTCATTGGATAGATCTTCCAGAGGAAAAAACAACAAGGAGAGAGAAGCCTTATACGACACACTAAATCAAATGTATTTAATTGATATCTCCAGAGCATTTCATCCCCAAACAGCAGAATATATATACTTATCAAATGCACATAGAATGTTTTCTAGGATAGACCACAGGTTAGGACACAAAACCAGTCTCAATAAATTTAAGAAGATTGAAATCATATCACCCATCTTCTCTGACCACAGTGCTATGAAACTAAAAATCAATCAGAAGAACAACACTGAAAAACATGCAAAGACATGGAAGGTAAATAACATGTTATTAAACAATTAATGGGTCAACAACAAGATCTAGGAAAAAATCAAAAGATACTTTGAAACAAAAGAACATGAGGACACACAATTCAAAATATGTGGGACACTAGAGGGCAACCCTTAGAGAGAAATTCATAGTATTACAGGTCTATCTGAAAAAATAAAAATAAAAAGGAAAGAAAAGAAAAAGAAAAAGCTAAAATAAACAATCTAACTTCACACTTAAAGGAACTTGAAAAAGAAAAACAAACAAAGCCCAAAGTGAATAGAAAAAAGGAAATATTAAATACCAGAAAAAAAGGAAATAGGGTCTATAAAATGACACAAAAGATCGATGAATCCAAGAGATGGTTCTTTGAAAAGGTAAACAAGATTGACAAACCTTTCACCAGACTCATTATGAAAAAAAGAGAAAGGACTCAATTAAGTAAAGTTAGAAATGAAAAAAATAGAAATAACAACTGACACCAAAGAAATACAAAGGAATGTAAGAAAATATTATGAACAACTATATGCTAGCCAGCTGGATAACCTGGATGAAATGGATAAATTCCTAGAACATATTGTCTTCCAAAAATAAATCAGGAAGAATCAGAGAATCTGAATAGACAGATTATACCTAGTGAAATTGATCCAGTAATCAAAAAACTCTCAACAAACAAAAGTGCTGGGTCTTCATGGGTGATTTTTTCCAAATATTCTGAGATGAAATAACACCTCTCCTCAAACTATTTCATAAAATTTGAGAGAAGGTAGACTCCCAAACTCATTTTATGAGGCCAGCATTATCCTAATTCAAAAAACAGATAAAGAAACTACAGTGAAAGAAAATTATATGCCAGTATTCCTGATGAACATAGGTGCTAATATCCTTAATAAAATAGCAAACTAGATGCAGCAATAGCTTTAAAAGGTCATGTACCATATAAGTGGGATTATTTCCAGGGATTCAGGTTGGTATAGTATTCACAAATCAACAAACATGATACACCATATAAAGAAAATGAAGGAAAAAAAACTATGTGATCACATCAATGGATGTAGAGAAAGCATCTGATAAAATCTAGCACTGATTTATGATAAAAACTGTCAGCAAAGTGAGATTTGAGGTAACATACCTAAACATAATAAGGCCATATATGACAAACCCATTGCCAGCATCGAACTCAATGGGTAAAACTATAAGCATTCCCCTTAAGATTGGGAACAAGACAGGGATGTCCACTCTCACCTCTCTTATTCAACATAGTACTGGGATTTGTAGCCACAGCAATCAAATAAGAAGAATAAATAGAAGGCATACAAATGGGTATGGAAGAAGTAAAACTGTCATTATTTGCAGATGACATGATCCTGTATATAGAGAAACCCAAGGATTCCACCAAGAAACTAAATAGAACTGATAAATGAATTCAGCAAAGTAGCAGGATACAAAATTAATATTCAGAGATCAGTTGCATTTTTATATGCCAATAATCAACTAACTGAAAGGGCAATTAAGAAAACAACCCCATTCACAATTGCTACAAAAAGAATAAAACACCTAGAAATAAACCTAAACAAGGATGTAAAATACCTGTATTCAGAAAATTATAAGACACTGAAGAAAAAAATAGAAGATACAAACGAGTAGAAGCACCTACCAGGTTCATAGATAGGAAGAATTAACATTATTGAAATGACCATATTATCCAAAACAATCTATAGATTCAATGCAATTCCTATCAAGATTCCAAGATGTGTTTTGCAGAAAACTAGAACAAATATTTCAAAAACTTATATGGAACCACAAAAGGCTATGCATAGCAACAGCGATCTTGAGAAAGAACAAAGTTGGAGGAATCATGCTGCCTAATACCAAACTATACTATAAGGCCATAGCAATCAAAACAGCATGTTACTGTCATAAAAACATCAGCCACATAGATCAATGGAACAGAAGGAGAGCCAAGAAATAAGCCTACACCTTTATAGTTAATTAATATTTGACAGAGGAAGCAAGCATATACAATAAGCTAAAGATAGTTTATTCAATAAATGGTGTTGGGAAAATTGGACAGATGTGCAGAAAAATGAAACTAACTTATTACACCCCACACAAGAATAAATTCAAAATGGATCAGATTTAAATGTGAAACCTGAAACAATAAAAATTGTAGTAGAAACATAGGCAGGAAATCTTAGAAATTGCTCGTAGCACTATTTTATCAGATATATCTCCCAGGCAAGAGAAATAAACAAACAATCAAAATAAACAAGTGGGACTAAATCAAACTAAAAACTTTTTGCACAACAAAGGAAATCTTCAACAAAAATAAAAAGACAACCCACAGAATGGGAGAACATTTCATCAATACATATGATAGTTATTAATATCCAAAATTTATAAAGAACCTAGAAAACTCAATATAACACACACACACACACACACACACACACACACACACACACACACACCAAACAAACAAAAAAACAACCCAATGAAAAAATGGGCAAAGGACCCAAATAGACACTTAAGCAAAGAGGACATACAGATGGCCAGTAGAGAGATGAAAAGATTCTCAACATCACTAATCATCTGAGAAATGCAAATTAAAAGCACAATGAGATATCCTCTCACACCTGTCAGAATGGCTGTCATAAATAAATCAACAAGCGCTGTCAAGGATGTGGAGAAAGGGGAACTCATTTATACTGTTGGTGGGAATGCACATTGTTGCAGCCACTGTGGAAAGCAGTATGAAGATGCCTCAGAAAAATGAAGAATGGGTCTGCTTTTTGATCCACCTATCCCAGTTCTGGGAATATATCTGAAGGATCCAAAACACTAATTCAAAAGAACATAAGCACCCCTGTGTTCATTGCAGCACTATTTACAATCACCAAGATATGCAAAAAGCCCAAGTGCCCATCAGTAGATGAGTGGATACAACTGTGGGACATTTATACAGTGGAATACTACTCTGCCATATAAAAGAAGAAAATTTTACCTTTTGTGAGAGTATGGATGGATCTGGAGAACATTATGATAAGTGGAATAAGCCAGTCAGAGGAAGACAATTACCACATGATTTCACTCATATGTGGAATCTAATGAACAAACTGAACTAACAAGGAAAAGGAGGACTGACTCAGATGGAGAGCAGGATAACAGCTGGTAAGGGGGAGGGGAGGTTAGGGGATGGAGGGGTTGAGCAAAAAGGAAGAAGGACTCATGAACATGGACAACAGTGGGTGATTGCTGAGTCAGGGGTTATAAAAAGGACTAAATGGTAATGGGAAAATACACAATAAAGTTTAAATTAAACTTTGGTAATTATTTCTAAAAGTGATGATTAAATTTATTCTCAAATATACAGCTCAAGTGAGCAGAAAATGAGAACACCCAATTTCTCAGTTTGGACTATATTGAAGCTTTCCTATTTGTCAATATACTTTTTTAAAATATATATATTTTATTTATTTATTTTTATAGAGGGGAAGGGAGAGAGAAAGAGAGGGAGAGAAACATCAGTGTGTGGTTGTCGTTCATGTGCCCCCTCCTCAGGACCTGGCCCAGAACCCAGGCATGTGCCCTGACTGGGAATCAAACCTGCAACTCTTTGGTTCTCAGGCAAGCACTCAATCCACCGAGCCACAGCAGCCAGAGCAATCAACAATATACTTTTTAAAAAAGTGTGTCATTCTTATTTTCTTTGTTGTTTTGTTTTAAAAAATAGTTTTGAGTCTCTCAGAATGCTACTTTTTGTGTTTTGTATCTTCCTTCCTTCATACATTCTCATCCCAGACAGCTTCTTCTATTTCCCACGTCTTTTCTTTCTCCTTCCCACATCCTTTTCCTTTCTCTTTTTACTTCTCTCTTTACCTCTCCTTTTTCCAGTCTGTTTTTTCTCCCTGATTTTCTCTTCTAAGATGACTTCATGAAAAACCTATACATATATGAACAGATACTATTATGCATTCAGATTTTATTGACTAAAGTTTTATACCATCTACTCACAATTTTGAAGATAAGTTGAATGTTGAGTTGAATGCTTTATGCTTCTTAAAAACTGAATTTTAAATTGAATTTTGTCCTTAACTGATTCTCTCTCTACTACCATCTAGTAGAATTAACATTTTACTTGATAATTTGGGAGAACTGTTCTTATGTATTTTTTCTTTTTTAAAGATTTTATTTATTTATTTTTAGAGAGACGGGAAGGGAGGGAGAAAGAGGGAGAGAATCATCAATGTGTAGTTGCCTTTTGTGCGCCCCCTGCTGGGGTCCTGGCCTGCAACCCAGGCATGTGCCCTGACTGGGAATCCAAGTGGTGACCATTTGGTTCACAGGCCAGTGTTCAGCCCACTGAGCCACACCAGCCAGGTCTGTATTTTTTTCAATAAGAAAATTTTGCTGATGTTCCTTTTCAGAAAATATGGCTCTTTCATAGTCCATTTTAAAACATCTTGCAAGACTCATAAACTGCTTCATAAAATGCAAACCTACAGAGATATTGTCCCCTACTCTTTAAACCTGAAAAAATTCTTTAATATTTCCCATTGCTTTTCTTAATGCAGCAAAGTCATTATTTTTATTCTCCTTTCCTATTTACCCCATCATCTATCTTCATTTTTTAAAATTTTCATTTCCTTCTCTATATGTATTTTTTACTTTCTTTATGTCTTCACAAATTGGATAGCACAAAGATTAGTTTTTCAGTGTCTTCTTTCTTATCTTATTAGTTTTTTAATATCTTACTTATAGCTTAATGTAAATTGAACATTTACATTAAGATATAAAAATCTTATAGCATTGCTGGGGTATTTAAACTAAACCAATAGAATAATAACTCCAGTAGTAGTAAGATGTGGAGATAACATTGTTGAATATACAACTGACGTATGAAATAACTTCTAATAAAAAAATATTAAAGCTTCTTGTTGTTATTGGGGATCAAATTAATTGCTCTTACTAAAATATAAATAAGCCAAAATGGATAGGGAGTATAATATATTATCCTTTGTCTGGGTAGCTGTGGTGTGTTGGATAGAGAAAATGAAGAGATGATGGGAGGGAGTGAAAATGGAAGGAAGAATCTCGGAGAAGAGGTGACGATGGGCCTGACAGAGTTTTCTCTTCTGTCTTGAGCTGCTGAATTGTTTTTACTGGATCACATTACCTCCTATTGCCACAGCAGGTGAATCAAAGGAGCTCTGGGACCATTGTTAAGCTTTTTTTCTTTCTACTACTGTCTAGCTTGGGAGTCTATGGAAGTCCTTCTAGGTTCCTTCCTTATATAAAAGTTAGAAATATGTGCTCTGAGGTTGCTAAGAGAAGTTGATATTTTATTTCTAAATATTGGTAAATCTAATACATTGCTATTCAAAATATAGTCTGTGGACCAGCAGCATCTGCAGCATGAACATCACCTGGGAGCAGGTTAGAAATACAGAATCTCAGGCCCTACTCTTCTCTACTGAACTATAATCTGAATTTTAACAAGATTTTCATGGGATTCACATGCACATTAATGTTTGAAAAATACTGATTTAACATATCCCTATAGGGTTCATTTATTCCCAGGGTGCCAGTAATTTCCTGGAATGAGTTTAATTGAGGTTGTGCTTGCTCTTAATTAATCCACGATCACATTTAATCCCAACAACAAACATTGGAGATACATTAATCCTTATATTAGACGACACAGTGAAATAATTTATCCGAGATCACATAACTAGTATGTAGTGAAGAAGTTATATGTGGGTCTGATTAGTTTCCAAGTCTCCTTTTTCCCTACACTCTATTGCTTTTTCTTGAACTTAATCATGAGTGATTGTTTATGCCTTAGGAGAATAAAGTCCATTACAAAATAAACATTGTTAAGGAGAGTCTTATTGAGTGTATTAAAACAAATAAGTCTGTCATTCAATCAAAGATTATTTCAGCTAGTCTTTCATACGTATGATAATAAAGCAAATAAGACAGATTGAAGCATCATTGGTCCTTGGCTTTGGTGTAACTTGGGGAAATGAGAGGACTGCATCCTGTAAACCCGCTCTTCAACCTGCCCATCAGCTGACTTGCATCTTCTTGCTGCTACCGCAGGTCCCATCTATTCAAGCCTGTGTTGAGCCAGGTGCTAAGAACAGTACTGATTGTTCTATGTTGAGGCTGTCCATATGTCTTCATGCAAACCATACTTCAAGAGCTGTATGTCAGTGCCAATAAGCTTTTTGAATACTTTATATTTTTAAAAGAATGTAGAATTTATGGCCATCAACCAAATTATTAAGAAATATTGTTTTTTTTTTCAGAACAGCTATACTTTCCAGGGAGATGAGCAAGTAAAGAAACTCTATAGAACGCTGGAGATGGCCCTGATCATACTTAGTTCTTAAAGAACTCCATTCAACTGCAAAAATAGAGGATTAAGCCTAAAGCAACTGACATCTGCTTTGAGGCTGGAGGGTCCTGTGTCACTTTTGCTCTGTGGTTGTAACGTAGATGGACTTGTTTCAAGCTGGTTAACAGCCAGTGGGGACTGTCTATACTGCACAAGAATTCCTCGGGGAACTAGATAGTGCTTTAAAATGAGCAATGGATTAGAAGCATGAAGTGAGTGTGGGGCACGTCCCAGTACCTTAGAGTAGAACTGGATGTATACATGGTGGACACAGTTTTCAGTCAGGTAAAGGCTGGGGGAGCAGTAATATTTCTCGGCAGGTTTCAGACCTGTTTTCACACTTCGAGGGACTCTTGGCTCATCCTTTCGTAGGGAGTGTGAGTTTGTCAGTGGAGGAGACCAGTCTTACCAAGTTCTCTTTCCTTTCTGCTGTCAGGCCCTGCTTTCTCCAAAGTGATGACCTTGAGGGCATCCAAGTTTAGGGGCTTTTAGAGCCGGATTAGCTCCCTGGGAGGGGGCCTCATAGCGGCACCCTCTTCAAGACTCCACAGTCACCCGGTCCTTCCCTCCTGCAGTCTTTCTGACATTAGCACTAAGCTGGGACTCTGGGATGAGGGAGGAGTCATGAGCCCCAAGGACTGATTAACTTGGAGGTCCCACCCCTTTGTTCAGAGGCAGCCCAACTCAGAGTACTCAGCCTCAGGAGTAAAGCTTTTTGCATTAAAAAAAAAAAAAAAAAACAGGAGGGGGACAAACCCATTCTAAATGTCAGCTCAGTATCCACAGGGGCTAGCGACAGCAGGTAATTGGAAGCAATTAGTTGTGCGCCTGCCGGGAAGTCGGGCAATTACCTTTTTCTCTCTTCCTCTTCCGTCCTTTTTTCTCCCGTAGTAGCGGTAGAAGTGCTTTGCTCTGTAAGCAGCTATGTACGCTGAGTTGGCAAAGGAATGAGGGATGAATTGAGCAGGGATTCCGTCTCCACCTCCTGCCGCCGCGGTGGCCGCCGGCGGAGCAGTGCATTGTGGAGGCTGAGCGCGCTGCAGCAGCTGGAGCTGCGGCCCCGGGATCGCGCGGCGGGGAGCTGTCCGAGGTGCTGACCGCCACTGTCCGCAGCCGACCCGCGCCCGGGGCGCGCACCTGCACCGGACCCCTCCAAATCCTAGCCTTCCTCCACACTCCGTCTGTCTGTCTGCCTTTCTTTACCTAGGGCTTAACGGCTGGAGGAAATCATGGTGTTCGCTCCAGGTACACCTGCACCTTGCTTTTTCACCAGGTGTCCAGGCGGGGAGCGGGGAAGAGAAGGGAAAAGTAGGGAGGGAAGGCCTTTGCCTTACGGCCCATCTGCGCGTTTTGGAGTTACAGTCTGTGAGGGAGGAGCGGGTGATTGTCGCTGTGCGGAGCCTCCGTCCCTTTCCCCAGTCCTACCCCATCTATCCTCTAACAATCTCCAGCCACCGTCCTGTCGCTGCTCTTCCCACTTAGCTCCTCTACATCCCATCTGAGCTCAGGCACCTTGAGAACTGGCACCTTCGCCAGCTGCACAGGCGCCTACGTGGGCAGGAGGGTGGAGACAAGGGGCGAAGAGTAGTGGGTTTCGGGCTACTTCAGAGGGAATCTCCTTCACTGCCACTTTCCCCTGTACCAAAGTGGCAAAGTGACCCGGTTTCTCCTGACCTCATGAGGGGAGAAGTGGGTGAAGCCCAGGAGAGTGGGAAGAAGGGTC
>PVKM010038024.1:0-14249 GCA_004027735.1 Carollia perspicillata
CTGCCACCAGTTATGGGGTTGTGTTGGTGAAGTTAGTTTGAGATCAGAAAACAGATCTATTTACCTCGTGTTCAGCAGGCTACATCCTTCTCTTATTGTCAGTGCATCCCTTGCAACCTGCTTTCCTGACATGATCCACTTTTTACTCAAAAATGCCATATTGTTTTTCTTTTCCCTATTATTCCTTTACAATTTTATTTACGTTTGTTTGTTTGTTTTTAGAAAGGATAAGGAATGGAGACAGAGAGGGAGAGAAACATTGATGTGAGAGAGAAATACCAACCAGTCCCTCTTATGTGGACCTTGACAGGGGACCAAACCTGCAACACAGGCATGTGCCGTGAACTCTAATCAAACCAGGGACATATTTTTATGCTCTGTGTGACAATTCCCAACCAAATGAGATTCAGTAGTCAGGTTTCCCTTTATTGTTCAACTAGAGATCTTGACAGCCTGTTGTGGGAGTAAAATATATTTTTTTCTCTCATCTCTTCAATTCTTCTAGCTATAATAATCAAGTTAACAGAGACAGATTAACAGGAGATAATATACAAAGTCTATTATACTAATGAATATTGTGAAGTGAAATAATAGAGTCCCAAGGAAGTACTGGGTAGTTAAGACTTATATGAATTCTGAAGATAAAAGAAAAAGCATTGTGGTTTGAGCCTTCAAACCACACACACACACACACACACACACACACACACACACACCCCAAAGCCATCACTTTGAAATTCCATAGCAAATGAATAGCAAATAAATATCAGCTTATCATTTCAAAGTGAATGTTCCTCCTGGAGCTGCACCTCCATCTAAATAAGTTCTAGACAGTTAAGAGGAAAGTTCTAAGGGACTTATCTGATCCTTCTGTTTCCCAATAACAAGATCAGAGTCAATACCCTAAAACACACATCTGCAGTGGCAGCTATGCCTCTCTTCACAGCAGAGACCCTAATCTTATGCTGGTTTAACATGTCTAATTGAAAACTTGATTTTCATACCACTAGACATTCATTAAAGTCATTATACACCTAAATTATTACAAAACAAATTAAGATACCGACATTGTTTTGCCAATCTAAATATATCAAGTTTTGACTTCTTATACAGAAAGTGTAAAAGATATATGTAAATCTGGTAATAAAAATATTCTATGCTTTGGTGTTCACACCTTCCTTCTCCAGTGGAACTTAATTACTGGGAATTAACTGAACATGTGTGTTATGATCTTATCCACAGCTGTTCAGGAAGAAGTAGGAGTCCTGTGAACCTGGTTCATGTCTCAAATTTGTGTTTATGCTATCAGTACATTTTTTTTGTTGTTGTTCATATGGTTGATTTTACATATCCCTGATGTTAATTTTCATTTGCTGAGCAAGTTAGAAAGAATCCAGTCCCATTTCTATTGTTGAGAAATTGGTACCAGGACGTTCCCAGAGGGTCCCCTGCTTAGCTTCAATATCACCCAATTACTTTTATGTTTAACTTGATTTAGTTCCAAAAATACATAAAACATGAATGCTCCAGAAGGTCCTGATGTGACTTACACCAACAAATGGGTTCACAAGGGGCCTCTCCAGTCATGCTGAATTTGTGTTATTGCAGTAATTTCTTGGTCAATAAGAAATATTATGTGTGGGTATCCTGGAGTCCTTTTGATTGTTCATTACTTGTTCATTTGTAGATTCTGTGAATGTGCAATGAACTCACACTGTAAACCTACCAGGCACTGTTTGGGGCACCAGGCCCAGGGCAACATACGTAAGAGACAATTTGGAAATGATTGCTGATGTCCAATTATTTACTTGACAACTCATGTTTAAAGGCACTTCAGGATGCCCTAAGATTTTTAATCCTAGCTAAATTATTTAATTTGATGTGCTCCTGCAGAATTTTTTAGAATGTCTTTGTATTTTCACTATCATCTCTTTTTTTAAACCACACATTAAATTCTACAGAAAGTTCTTTGACTGTGTACTCCAAACAAATGCAAAAACTGACATATATTTTTACATGCTCATCCAAACCTTCACACCCGGTACATAGGTGACTGCACTTGTCTTCCCACTAAACTCCCTGCTTCCAACCCAACATCCACACAGATCCTGATTAACGTGGAGGCTCAGAAATCGTAACACTGTTCCTCCCCATTTCTACATTTTTTGACTGGGCTAATCATCAAATTAAAAGAGAAAGATAAGAAGAAGGAAATCAAGATTTTAATATATGATCATGGAGAATTCATATAAGTATGAAATTTACTATAACTATGAGGCAACAGTACATATATAAAACATTTTGGAAAAGAAAGAAAAAAGGTAATGCGGTCTTTTTTTTAGAAGTTAGAATAAGTGTATTGTTTTAAATATTTTATTTGTTTCTTTTTAGAGAGAGGGGAGGGAGGGAAAAAGGGATAGAAACTTTAATGTGCGGCTTACTCTCATGTTGCCCCCACTGGAGACCTGGTCCACAACCCAGGCATTTGCCCTGACTAGGAATTGAACTGGCAACCCTCTGGTTTGCAGCGGGTGCTCAATCCACTGAGGTACACCAACCAGGGCAGAATGAGTGTTTTAAAGGTAGTTGAGAAGAGCAGATCCTGCATGGCAAGATAATTTTTTTCTGGGCTACTCAAAATCAGTGAGACTCTGGGTGAATCTAGCCAATAGATGCCTTTCAGAAGCCCTTTATTTCACATACATAATCAAATAAGCCTTAAGTGAACACCCTGATTTTTCTCCTGAAGCACATTTTCTGTGTGAATCTCTTGGCAGGAAAGTGGGGAGGTTCATCAGTTTTTTTCTGAGTGTTATTTCCTAATAAACAGCTTAGAATCAATATCCTAAATCCAAAATTTCAGGTTGGCAAAATATTGTTTTCCCTCCATTAACACAGATTGCTCACATCTCTCTTTTATCTTTCAACCTTCCAGTGTCTCCCCAGTTCACTCAAATTAAAAGCAAAGGTTCTGGCTGACGGCTTCATTGTTTCTGACCTCATGTAACCTCATCTTCTGATCTCTCTCCTCCAATAAGGTCACATCCTCTGTGCTGAGCCAACACATTTGAATTGAACCAAGACAATCACCCCAAGGATGCCTTAGTTTATTCTAACATACTCTCATACAGTGTTGTTGTCACTGTTGTTTGGATTATTGTGTGACTCCCCCTCCAGCATGTCAGGTCTCTGAGGACTGAGATTTTGTCTCTTTTTCTTACAGTGTTAGAGGAGTGTTGGGAAGATGGGGAGGAGATGGTCAGTCTTCTTTCACAAATCAGTAAAACAATTAGGAATGTAATAAAAGTTAAGAGGGTAAAACATGGAACATTAATACCTCACACAACTGCTATTCTGACCTAGATGAAGACCACTTAAAGGTTATAAAAGAGAAGGCTCTAATAGTCAATGAGCCCAGGCACACCTAGAGCCATGATGGGGCAGGAATGAGAGGTCCAGACAGAGAAGACAGTGTGTGCAAAGGCTAGGAGGTAGGCAAGTTGAGTGAAGAAAGTGAATTTTACTTAATCATTTTGGTGAAGAAGTGAGCTAATATGCCTGAGGTACCCAGTACACAGCCAGTACTAAACAGTGGCCAGTGTTGTCATTATGGCATTCCTCTGGGTACCCATTGTGGGTATGCCCACTTGGAATACAGAGTGATATGAAAACAACAGGCTCCCCTCCTGACCACACAAGCAATTCATGACATTACAGCTGATTGGTTATAGCTTCACCAATGTCTCAGTGACAGACAATAAGCCACACATACATAAAGTGTACAGTCTGATGAGTGTTGGCATGTGCACACACTCAATGTCAATCCATTTCTGTTTGGGAACCATTCTGCCTGCTTTCAAGAGTTGTAACTCTGCCCCGTGGCTAAGGCTGAGTGAGCAACCTCCTGACTGTGAGCCACTAAGGAAACAAAGCTTATCTCCCTGGCAAGAGTGCTGCTTCTGCCATCTCTGGCCCTCATTGCCTGGTTGGTTAGTCAGAGACTAAGGGTAAGACCCCTCAGAGGAGGAGCAACCCAAGGCAGACACAATCATGTGGGAGGCCATCAAGGAAGGACTCAGGGGGCTGCAGCAAAGAGGAGGTGAAGGACCCTCACCTCCCGGCTATTTTGACATAGCTGAAGTCCCTGTTCCATCTGGGAGAAGAGGTTCCTGGGTCTTATCCACTTAAGCCTGAATCTATAATGAGGAGGGGGTGCAGCCTTCTGCCAGTTAGAAAGGGGTCTCGAATTATTGGGCATAAGAAAGAATCCATAAAGTTCTGTGAAGCCTGCTTTGCTCAGAGTGCTCTCATTCATATGATGAAGTTTGGGGCAGGAAATGAGTATGTATCCTAAAGCTTTTGCAACCCCCTTACCTGACAGACACTGACTCAGATTAATCCCTCGGATTTTTTTGAAATGTTATCTGTTGTTTGATCCTTGCCTTCTAACATTGATTGATGAGCTTTACCTGTATCCCTGTGTGTTACAAACCTAATAAATACCATTGAGGTACGGACTAGTGGCACTTCTCCTTTGAGAGATCGGCAACCTTTCTACCCCCAGCAGATCATCTCTTGGTAGCATTATTTTCATCCCACATTTCACCCAAAAGTTTCTCTCATGCCTTCATAATCTCTTCCTCTGCTCCCCACCCAACCCCCAGAGTCTGTAGGCAATTACTCCTTTTGTTTCTTTCTCAATAGGTAAATTTGCATTTTCTGAAGTTGTATACAAATAAAATCATTTAGTATGTTTTCTTTTTAATCTGGTTTCCTTAATTCAGCATAATTACTTTATGAGGTAAAATTTACACAATAAATTTAATCATTTTAAAGTGAACAGTTCAGTGGCATTTACTGTAGTCACAATGTTGGTAGCCATCATGTCTACCCAGTACTAATTTTAATGACAGAAAACACTGTACCCATTGAAAGATTGCTCCCAATTACCCCATACCCTAACTCATGGAAAGTACCAACCTTAATTCTGTCTCTGACTTCTCTTCCTTTTCTGTCCCATACACCATGTGTTAGGACTCTGCCTGCTTGCACATCTAGTGTTACCACTCATCCCAATGTCAGGAAACTAATCTGAGTCTTTAAAACATTATCCTTTCTTTAACTCTGAGTCTTACCATCATCTCATCCTACTCTGAGAGAAAGGCGCCATCATTCAGCACATGAGTTCCAGTTGTCTGTCTCTCAACAGGTAGGTCAGACCCTCATATTATTCAGCTTCACTCTGAGTCTCCAAAATAAACCCACTTGCATGGCACCTTAGGGCCCCTGGAATCCAGGGAACACCTAACACCCTATCATTCCCCAGGCTTCAGAATTTCTCATCTGTCTCTGGGCAGACCCAGTTCCTCCATAACTCCCTGTGTGTTCACCTCTGCCCACACACAGTCCACCTCTGACAAGGTCCCCAAGTGTCTCAACCAAATACGCCAGAGGCCACAGGGAGCAGACGGGAAATGAAACCAGAGCAGAGATGTATTTACCATTTCCCAGATTCTGGATGCAGACTCTTTAGGGACAGGCATGTGGAATTTGAAAAAAGAACAAAGAAAACAAGAAATGAGGACAGTGATGTCTTCTCTGAACTGCAGGTCAAACTGGGCTTCAAAGAGTCTCATTCAGTGCAGGCCTGTGTGGCTGACATAACAGAGACCTGCAGGTTTACTAGAGTTTTTGAGTTTTACCATCAGAAATCTTTTATAATCTCTGTGATCTTGTTACTTGATGATCCAGTGACAGTGTATGTGGAATGAGTACCCTGTTGATGCTAAGGACACTGTGTAAATGGGCCCTTTCATGTTGGAACAGCTTCTAGAATTCTGAGCAAAGGCTGCTTTGACCCAGTCTAGCTCTCCAGAAGTATCTGGAAAGTAATGTCATCTTCATCAATTCATAAGAGAGGCAAGAGTATTACAAAACATTCTTTAAAAAATTAGTGAGATATGGAAAAATTGAGGAAATTTAAAAATGCATTACAGATTGACACTTCGAGTAACTTGACATGATTAGCTACTTGCAGGGAGGTTATGTTAAGTAAAATATGCATTAAATAAGTTTGAAGATAAAAGTAAGCCTATATTAAAGACAATGTGTTAGGGCAGTGAGGCAAAACTCAACACCCCTGATTCAAAGTTTGGAGCTATTTTAACAACAGAAGGAACCACAGGCATCTCTGTTGGCTAATTGACTCTACACACAAAAGAAAAGCAAAATTTTTCATAAAATCCTGAGATCAGGCCCTTTTATGGTTTGACTGTAAAGGTCCCCAACAAAAGTAGTCTTCTATTCTTCTTTAAACTTAGGACACAGGAGCACCAGGAAGACTGAAATTCAAAGTAATGGGTGTAGATATTTGAGACAGATATTCTTTGGTTCTTTTTTTTTTTTTTAAGATTTATTTATTTTAGAGAGAGAGGAAGGGAGGGAGAAAGAGAGGGAGAGAAACATCGCTGTGTGGTTGCCTCTCACATGGCCCCCACTGGGGACCTGGCCTGCAACCCAGGCATGTGCCCTGACTGGGAATTGAACCTGTGACCCTTTGGTTCATAGCCCGAGCTCAATCCACTGAGCTACACCAGCCAGGGCTATTCTTTGGTTCTTAATGCTAGAAAAAAGCTTTCAACAACACTTGTGTATATTTCAAAAGACCAGATAAAGGGTTATCAATCACCAAAATGCAATTACAATTCTAATGGAATGGTCTAAACTGTCATTCATTTACCCAGTGGAATGCTACACAGCAGAAAGAAGGAGCTCCTACCCATCGCGACAGCATGGATGGGACTGGAAAACATTATGCTAAGTAGAACAAGCCAGGTGGTGAAAGACAAATACTGTATGATCTCACCTATTAGTGGAACCTAATCAACAAAACATACAAGGGAGCAAAATACAACCAGAGACCTTGAAATAAAGAGCAACCTGACAGTAACCAGAGAGGAGGGGGAGAGGGACAGTAGGAGATAATACAGAGGGTGGGGTTGGAGCACAAGGAACATGTGTGAAAGCCACATGGACAAAGCCAAAGGGATGGATTCAAGGGTGGAAGATGGAGTTAGGTGAGGCATGAGGGGCGTGGTGGGAGAAAACGGAGACAGTTGTACTTGAACAACAATAAGAAAAGAACAGTGAAAGAAAAAGAAAGTAAATATTCCTCAGAAACATTATTGTAATGGCTATTTAACATGTCATCATAGTTTTGCCATTATATTAGTAGATTTATTAGTATCTATAAAGGGTAAAATAATATCACATAAGTTATACTTGATATTATAAGAATTCTTACCATAATTTCATATTAACTGTTGTTAGTTTTTAAAAAAGAGTTTGGGAGTCTTCACTCATCTTGAATATTTTGGAATTGTCAGAGAAGGAGAGTGGTACCTCTTCTTTAAATGTTTTGTAAAATTCTCCTGTGAGAATATCCACTCCAGAGATTTTGTGTGCTGGAAGTTTTTTGATTGCTACTTCAGATTCATTGGCTGTTATTATTCTGTTCAGGCTTTCTGCTTCTTCTTGATTCAGTTTTGGAAGATTATATTTACCAGAAATTTTTCCACTTCACTCAAGTAGTCTAGCTTTCTTAATCTCCTTTCACAGTTTCTGCATCTAATATCTCAAAATCCCTGCCCTGTCCTTACCTCAGGGAGTTTTAAGTGAGGTGTGAAAGTAGTAGCAAACCCCTCAGAGTGCTGAGCACGAATATATCATAGGAGAAAACAAAACACAGCCACTGCTTCTTCCAAAATCCACACTCTAGGAACAAAATCATAGCCTTCAAGATTAGTTTTGTTAAACTGTCCATATTGTACAAAACTACAAGTGCAATGTAACACATTGTAATCCTAATGGTATTCTCTAAAGTAATAAAAATATTGTTCTTAATTCACATGATATTTCAAGAGACCCTGTGGAGCAAAAACAATGTTTCTCTAAAGTACATTTTATTGATTATTCTATTACAGTTGTCCTATATTTTCTCTCCTTTCTTGCCCTCCACTCTGCACCCCTTTCCCAACAGCCTTTTCCCCACTTAGTTCAAGGCCATGGATCATATATGTAAGTTCTTTGGCTTCTTCAATACCTATATTATTCTTAACCTCCCCCTATCTATTTACTATGTACCATTTATGCTTCTTATTCCCTATACCTTTACCCCATTTCCCCCTTCACCTTACCTGCTAATAACCTTCCATATGATCCCCATTTCTATGATTCTGTTCCTGTTTTAGATGTTTACTTAGTTTTCTGTTTTCTTTTATATTTTCACTTGTTGATTCTTGTGAGTTTGTTGACATTTTACTGTTCATAGTTTTGTTATTCCTCATTTTTTTATGTAAGGCCCTTTAACATCTGATATAGCCATGGCTTGGTGATGATGAACTCTTTGAACTTGACCTTATTCAGGTAGCACTTTATCTTCCCTTTCTTTCTAAATGTTGGCTTTGCTGGGTAGAGTGATCTTGGATGTAGGTTCTTGCCTTTCATGACTTCAAATACTTATTTCCAGCCCCCTCTTGACTTCAAGTTTTCTATTGAGAAACCAGCTGATAGTCTTGTGGGAGTGCCTTTGTAGGTAAGTGTCTCCTTTTCTCTTGCTGCTTTTAAGATTCTCTCCATATATATATGGAGATATATATATGCAAAAGATAAGCAAAAGAAAGAGGACACTGATGTCTGGCCTCAACTCCAGGTAAGAGAGAGCAATCAAAACAGTGTCACCCACTTGGGACATGAGCACAGCTGACAAGATAGGAACATGCATGTTTATTATATATGTTGAGATTCCTAATGGAATATTGCTTAAAATCCCAGTAATCTTGCTCCTTGAAGATGCAGTGAATCATGGATGTCCAATGAGAACACTGTTGATGGTTAGTCCACTGTGAAGGTGCGCCTTTTACAGCCTCTGCCTCTTCTCAGATTCTGGCACCAAGGCTTCTTTGGGGAAACCTTGGGCCACAGAAGAATGTGGGCAGTCAGGGTATATCCTGATGTGGATGCCAAGTCAAAGGTGAAGGAAGAAATGGAAATTGCTTATTTGGAGGATTGTAACCAGATAGAAAAATTCATTGGAAGGTTGAAATATATGGGAAGGATTAACACAGTGAGCAAGATGACAGAATTACCTAATTGAAGGTAGGTGTTGTCCAAGTTTAAGAGAAGTAAGACCACTTTAAAAATGTAAGAAAAATATCGTTCAAGCCCATTCAATATGGCAGTGAAGATGAACTCAAAATTTCTGAAATAGAAGCCTGGAAGGAATTAAAGAAGAAGCATAGGCTTCTGTGTTTTTTATCTGGCTTACACAAAAGAAAATTAGAATTTCTCATGAAACCTTTACATGAGGTCATTTTGCATCTTGGTTGTAAAGTTTCCCATACAAGTTAGGCTTCTATCCTTTTTCAGAGACTGGGACACAGGGACACCAGCAGAATTCATTTTAGAAGAATGAACCTACACCTTCTAGACAGATAGACTGGCAAGAAGCTATGGAGGGTACCTGTGTGTATTTCAGAATGACAGAGCAAGAACCTGAAATTACAAATTGAATGTACATTGCAAAGAAAATGTTCTGAAAAAAGAAGTCAGAGGCATGTAGTCAGAAAGAACATGTCAAATAATTAGTTAATCTGATTGAATATTAAATCTTCTACGTCATAAACAAAACTGCTTTTCACACAGTGTAGAAAAACACAACTAAATCTCTTTCAGCCAAGATCCAGTTTGCATTTCCATCAATTTTTGCAATTTATGAAGAGTTGAAAAATCACAGCCATTAAAAAACAAGTTCAAAAATATGTGAGAGGCAAGTTCCGAAGTTCCAGACAGCTGTGTTTCTTACTTTTTTCATAGAAATATCAAAAATTTTTATGTAGTTACTTTCTCTTTGATCACATGTCATCTCCAAGAAAGAAGAGTATTTTTGATCCTACAACATGGCTGATAACACTGGATTTTCCCCGACTTGTTACTTAACTACACAGGAACTGACATTCATCCTATAGTGTACTCCTATGAAAGTTATTTTCATAAAAACTTAGATGGGAAATTTAACAGCCTGTTGAGAGTAGGAAGAAGTACCCTCACACTTCACCTACAGTCTCCCTAGCTTTGGGGAATTCTCTTTTCTCCTAAGAGACAACAAAATACCAATCAGGTCAATGTTAGCTTTTTAGAGGGTGAGGTCATTTCTAATTATGTGGCCATTGTTCTTAACTAAGACATTGGAGCCAAAGCCTTGGTTGTATTAAAAAAGTTTGCAATTATATTCTGTTAACAAAGAGGACAGAGTCATGGTAAACTAATGTAAATAATTCTGTTGCTATAAAATCAGAAATACTCAACCACACTAGAAAATTTGGAGGGTAAATCAAATATTGAAACAAAGATCTGTGTTGCTACCCACATGGGTGTCCTTTAGTCCATTTCCATTTTTTAAAACTGTGTCCAGGTGCCCTTCACACATCCACAGGTAGGAGGATCTGAGCTCAGATTCCTGTGAGCGCATCATGTGCTCCTACCAGTCAACTCAAAACCACTTCTGGTCCTCAGAGGAACACAGTGTCACTTCCACGGTGAAGATCATCTTAGTGGGACAAGAGGTGGAATCTGGTGTGGAATATGACTTGAGGTCATCAACCATGACACTGTCAGCTCACATTTTTGTGTATATATTGACTCAGTGAAAGTCTTCTATGGACTTTCCACCTCAACAAAAAATCAATTGACATTGCAAAAAACAAATTCTGAGTTTAATAACACAGAGGAGGGAGGTGTGTCACTCATATATTACATTTAATTTGAAGGAACTGCTGTGTGGACACTTCACACTGGTAACTCTTAGCATTATTTATTTTACCGAGTGTATGATGAAGATTCTGCTGTGTCAATGTAACAGAGTAACTTGGCCAGCATTGTAACAGTATTTAAACTCTTTCCTTGGTAGAGCCAGGGAGATGGGCGTGACACTAAGCCATGGTGCCATATAGCCAGAGGGACCTTCTGAGCCTCTGAGAGCTGCTTAGATGCAGCTTCTGCATCATGGGGCCAGGCCTGCCTGGATTAACTATGGTAGTTGAGAAAGATAGAAAGTATGGGAGTGCTAGCAGTTGTAGCCAATTGTGGAAGGAGTTGGAAATGAGGTTATGGAGGAGGATTCAGGGGAGGCTTAAAAAAAAAAAGGCAGTCTGGAAATACAACGGAAAGAATGAGGAACATGGCAGAATCATTAGGGGAAAAAAGGGGTGAAAAAGACTCTCGACATCCTGCCATGAGGAGGTCCCACATGGTTTTGGATTAAGAACTGGAGATCTCAGCAACATACCTGATGGTGTCAGAAACTGAGGGAGACCTGCCCAGGCAACCACATATTATGGGGAGGAACCAGGAGAAGTGAGCTCAGATTTTAGTTCAGTTTAGTTTAGGTTTTTTTTTTGAAGGTAGTACTTCTGAGTGGCATGCTCTGAGACTGGCCAGACTAAACAAAGGGGAGAGGGAACAATGGTGTGTTTGTGGGTCTATCTTTGTGAAGTGAGATTTAATGGTAAAAATCTGCTATTGTTCTAAACCTGTATGTCTTTGAATTAAAGAATTCTTGTCCTTTTTACCATACTATGGCATGGGGAGCCACAGTCATGAATACAGTAGAGGAGATAATGTAGAGAAACAACAGACCCTGTGGGGAGACATTTTTTAACACCAGGACAGATTAATTATTTCCCTGAACAGCAGACTCATGCCACTGAATAATCACTGTGTGGAGATCACATTTGTGAATCAGGTCATGAACATGGCAGCCTTATATTCTGTGACTGTAGTGTTGTTTCCTAAGAGGATGGTCACTTTCATGGGTTCTATAGAGAAGCATATGATGTGACTTTTTAAGAGTGAGCTTGGAAACTGTGGCCATGCTACTTTCTCAGAGATCTCACCATCTCATAGTACATAGTAGGCTCTGTAAAGTGCACCAGGGCAGGGTCTTGACCTGTGCAGAATGACCATTATAATCATTGAGATGACAATGTATAAAAAGTGGATGGCACCTTCACTCTGATGCCAGATTATTCCTGGGTGACCCCTGATTTGTTCATTGAACATCACTGTGGTACCAACACGGGAAACAACTTCCCAGTTCATGTGTCATCCACATCGTCACATCAAATTTTTTCCCATAAACTTTTACTAATTCTTTCCTAGAAGTTTCTTACACTTCAAAAATATTCAGGTCGCACTCCTCCTGTAAACTTCCATAGAACTCAAAGAGGGTAGTCTTACCACCTCTATAAGACTCTGGGGCCAGGGAAATGTTACTGTAATTAAAAAGACATTTACTTCCCATAAAATAATTTATGAAGAAAGAAAGATGAACCAACCCAATATTCATAATCTTGGATTCTAAGAAGTTTCATCTAAATAATTTCTCAATCCTATGACACTTTACTTTCTTGGCCTATGAACTGAATATCACCACAAGTAAAATCTCTAGAGAGAAGTGATTATGGTTTTGGTAAAGGGCAAGGACAGTAGTTGTAGAAAGAAACCACTCAATATGTTAAATGTCATGCTTGAAAGCCTACAGCTAGCACAATATTATAAAGAGAAACACCAGAAATGTTACTAAGATCATGAAACATATAAAAACTGTTTCTCTCCCCACCTATTAAACTTTTTATTGGAAGTTTGGCTGAAGAAATTAGCCAGAAAGAGAAAATGAAGGTATCCAAATGAAAAAGTGAAAAGGAAAATGATCTATTTTGACAGACAACCTAATGTTACATGTAGAAAACACTAAAGATTTCATGTCCCCACAAAAAAAATGTTAAAACTAATAAATTCAGTGCAGTTGCAGGAGACAAACAGCTTCATTTCATTTCTTTGCATCAACAATAAATATCTCAAATTTGAATTAAGAAAACAGTCCCATCTATAATACCATTAGAAAGACTAGAATGCTTTGAAATAAGCTTAAGCAAGGAGGTGGGAGATGTATACACTGGACAGTACCAAAGATTTCTAAAAGAATGGAGTACTATGCAGCATAAAGAAGAAGGAGCCTCTCCCCCTTCATGGCAGCATGGATGGAACTGGAGAGCATTGTGCTAAGGGAAATGAGCTGGGCCATGAAAGACAAATACCATATGATGTCATCTGTATGGAAGCTAATCAACAAAACAAACAAGGGAGCAAAATATGTCCAGAGACTCTGAAATAAAGAGCAAATCAACAATAACCAGAGGGCAGGGGAGAGAGGGATAATGGGAGAAAAATAGGAGAGGTCATCAAGAAACATGTATGGAGGACACATGGACAAAGACAAAAAGGTATAGGATAGAGGGTGGGAGAGGGGACATATGTGGGCTGGATGGAGTTGTGGCAGAAAAGTGGAGACAACTGTACTTGAACAGTAATTAAAACAAGATGAAAGATAATGTTTAAACACAATCATGTCAGTAATTAATATAATTTTAAACAAAGTGAGTCTCCAATTAAAAGAAACAAATAAAAGTAAAACTCTTCTTAAAATCTTCACAGAACGTGTACTTACATCATAGTTTTACAGGTCTCCATGCAAGGTACCCCTCTATGAACCACAGAAATTGAGACACAGGGACAACAGGTGATTAAATTTTAAGAGATTGGCACAGGCCCTTTAGATAGATACTCTCTGAATCATAACATTAGCAATGTAATTTTAAGAAATCTTGTGTATTCCAAATGGCAAGAAAATGTATAATTACAAATTGCAATTACATTTCTAAAGAAAATTCTCTAAAATATGGAGGTCAGAGGCCTGCAATCAGGAAGAACCTGTTTGCACGTTAACCAGTTTGAAGGAAACTTAAGGCCTCTGGGTCATAACCAAACTGCTTCCTGTCCAGTGGAGGGAAACACAACAAAATCTCTTGCAGATAAGACATCATTTGCATCTGCATCAGTCTGTGCAATGTATACAGAGGTGCAAAATAACTGAGACTCCCTGAACAGAGCCAGAACCTGATCTCCCAGAAGGCTGTGCTTCTGGAGATTTCCGTTCAGACATTATATTTATCTCTACAGTCACTTTCCCAGTCATTAAAATTAACCATTAAGAAAGAAGTGTGTTCTTGACCCTACAACATGGCTGGTGTCCCCTGATATGGCTGATTAGACAGTTACCTAAGTGCAGAGGAACTGACATTTACCACATAGTTTGTTCTGATGAGGGTTTTCCATGATAAATATGACGGGAA
>PVKM010038025.1:0-14247 GCA_004027735.1 Carollia perspicillata
TTATATACATTTTTTAAAGTAAAGTTATGAGAGACTGTATATTGGAGGCCATATTTTGTTGGGTTGCTAATGGTTTACTACATAATAAATTAGCTATAAGGTGGCAATATTTTACAATGTAATTTATTGCACTACTCAAATGCCTAGATTGTAAACAAGAGAACTGCATTTAATACAAGATGGGGCAAAAGCGGGTTTACAGTTGTGAGTACATGAAACAGAATTTATTCTCATTATTATTTCTTATTGCTTTATTTTCCATGCCAACCACTGTAAGCCTACTTTTGCCCCACCCCATATAGTAGTGAAAAGACTGTGCACTCTGTTTCAGACAGCACCCTGGCACCCCGCTGGATAAAGATGCTGGGAGCCATTCTGCGGTTATGCCTCACTCAGGGAGGGACAGTTGAGGTCTGTTCCCCCAGACCATCCCCATTCCTTGGATGCTTGTGACTGATGCTAAAGAAGCGAATCGTGGGGCAGAGAGGGATTAGTGCCTTTTAAGAGAGGGTGGGGAGATCTGGGGGAGTGAGCCCTTGGCGGAGGTAGTCCTCAGCAGCCCTGCTGCCCAGCTGTTCCCTCTGCCATCGGACGCCGAGTGACTTGACACTGCAGGCAGTCGGGGAGGCGGAGGGGGATCAGGAAGGCTCAGCGGCACCGTGGGATCCACACCACACACTCAGGCATCTGCCACGGTGTTAGGCCTCATGCAGCAAATTTGCCAACTAACCATTATTTAGAAATTATTGAAATTCTCACCACTAATAAACACAGACTACCAGCAGGTGGTAAAAAGCGTTGTTCAGTTTCTATTATTAGATTGTGTTCCATCTGGCTAATTGTAAAAATGTCCGTGGTTTGGGTTTTTTTAAAAATATCTTAATTGAGGATTACAAAGGCAAACATATTTTAGAATATTTATTACTGGTTATGGGAAATCAGTCTTCTTTAAATAGCAGTTCATTACTAGAATGGTATTTCATGCTGATTCTAAGTAGCCATGTCCATAGTTTTCCTTATTAAAAAAATGTTGGTTAGACTCAGTTGTGTGTTAAGAAATGATCACAAGATGTTAGGTAAACTGTAGACCATTTTTCTGCTTTCTTGCCCATTATTTTTTTCTTTATAATAATAGAAAACATGCATTTTAAGGGTTTTTCCCCTCCACTGTATCAGATTTCATTAATTCATGGCTGGTTTTCTTTGTTTTCATTTCAAATCATTCATTTCCTCTTGCTTGTTTTGTTCTCGGACTTGGTGGAGCATTCAGTAGCAAATGTTGACTGCTCGAATAGACCACAGCACAATTTTCATGTCTTGGAAAAAAAAACAGTGTGGGAAATTTCAGCTGATTTCTTAAACAGAATCCTGGTTTTCCAAAGTATTGTTTCTTATAGTTAAAAAAATACATATATAGAGAGAGACTTTATTAGAGGTTGGGTGGGTGGTCTAGGCGTTGGGGTGTTGTTACCTTAGACCAGTGATTTTCAACCAGTGTGCCATGGCAGAAACACTAGTGTGTCGCAAGAACTTTTAAAACAAATAATACCTGGCTACTTAGTTGGGACACTGACCTCTTTTCCCTTTGATTGTCAACTAAAAAAATGACAACCACAATAATAACTGTCTGGTGTGAATGAATCAAAATTATACCTATCTTTTTTGTCAGATTGGCAAAAAATGTAATGTATTTTTTTGGTGTTCCACAGAATTTTAGTAATTAGTTTATGTGTTGTGCCTTGAGATGAAAAAGGTTAAAAATCACTGACTTAGATGAAGTCGTCATGGCCCAGGGGCTGTTTTATAGTGTTATAGGTATAGAAACTGAGTCTTGTGAGCGCATCCCACTCAGGGAGACCGACCTGTTCTGGGTAAATGAACCCCAAGGACACTGATGTGTAAACCAGAATGTCAGTTTATTAACATACAGTGAGAAGAAAAGAATGCAGCTGCCACGTAGACTGGACTGTGCTGGGTGGAAGACTAGTTTGTTCTCCCCATCAGAACAGCTCTTGGAGAGGCCACGCTGTACGTGGAAGAGTGGACATTTATCCTTTTGATGATATCACTGGTTCATGCTTTTCATGTCCTATTTAAGAAGTCTTTGCCTAACTGAAGATGATAAAGATTTCACCAATATTTTCTTCTATAATTTTGTCTCTTACATTTAGGACTAAGGCCTATTTTAAATTTTTGTATATGATGCTAGGTACATATGGTAGTTGCATATGAACGACAAGTTGTTCTAGCACCCTTTTTGAAAAGACTATGTTTCCCCATTGAACTTCCTTGGCATCTTTGTTAAGAGTATATTGGCCATATATGGCTGGATTGGTCTGGGCCCTATTCTGTTCCATTCATCCATATGTCTAATTTTATGCCACTACCACACCATCTTGATGATTGTAGGTTTAAGTGTTGAAATTGGGTAGTGGGAGTGCTACAATTTTGTTCTTTTGTAAAATTGTTTTGACTTTTCTATTTTATTCTGTTTTCATGGAAATACTAATTTCTGTTAAAACGTTTGCTGTGATTCAGCCCTGGCCAGGGGATTCAGTTGTTTGGAGCATTGTCCCCTATACCAAAAGGTTGCAGGTTTATCCCCAGTTGGGGCGCACATGAGAGGCAACTGATAGATAGTTCTCTCTCACTTTGTTTCTCTCTCTCTCTCTCCTCTCCCTCTTCCTCTTGCTCTAAAACAGGGGTGTCACACTCATTTTCACTGGGGGACCACATCCGCCTGGCAGTTGCCTTCAAAGGGCCAAATGTAATTTCAACTCCTTAACAGTTAAGGAGTAGTTACATTTATACAGTTGTAAAATTACATTAGGCCCTTTGAAGGCAACCTTGAGGCTGATGTGGCCCCCGTGAAAATGAGTTTGACACCCCTGCTCTAAAATCAATAAGCAGGTGAGGATAAAAAAAAAGTTTGCTGTGATTTTGATTGTATTAAATCTGTCTTTAGCTAGCCAGGGAAAATTGAGTGTTAACAATATGGAATCTTCCAATCTATGAACACAACATTTATTTAGGTCTCCTTCATTTTCTCTCAACAGCCCTTATGTCATTTTAATGGTGAGAGGGGCGTGGACTGTGGACTCAATCTGTGTTCAGGTCATGGCTCGGCCAGTTACTATGGCAGTGACATTAGGCAAGTTGCTAAGCTTCTGCAAGCCTCATTTTCCTCAGCTATAGAGGTAATCCTGATTGGTTTTTGTAAAGGTTAAATGAAATAATGTATTTAAAAGGCCTCGCATTTTGGCTGGAAGAAAGTTGAGTGCACAATAGAAGTTAGTTGTTGTCATCATTACCATCATTGTTGTTTTTGCCACCAACTAAGGGCAGCCTGGCACGGCTGTCTCTGCCAAACAGTTATTCTTGCCCAGTGACCAGACAGTTTGCAGCAGCTGCTCTGGGCTCCCTTTTTTGTTAACATGGCTAATGAACACTGCCGAGCTCCTGCTCTTGGGGCTTCTCTTTTCTCTGTGCCACGCTGACATTCTCCAGCTGTAGCTGTTACATATTCTTTGTTTGGATTATGTTAATACCACTGATGAGACCACAGCTTTCCTTTGCATTCAGCCCAGTCTTTTTCTGAGTTTTCAATCTTGCATTTGCTTTTGCTTGGAAGATTTCTGTCCTAAGTGTTTTCCTGTCATAAGTATGCTGTTGAACCCTCCTATTATGTGTTCGTTTAATGAGTTTCACTTTTAGAGTTTTGGGCAGCCTCACTCACAAGTCTCCTAGTTTTTAATTGAGTACTTTGTAGACTGTGCAATAACTTAAGTTTATTAGGAAATTGTACTTTAAGTGTTTACACCTGATTTGTATTTGTAAATTTTGCCTCATTTATGGGAAAGTGGGGAAAAACAGGATGAGATTTTAATTTTTTAAATGTTTTAAAGATGTTAGTGTTGTAGTAGAAAATAATTGGATATTGTCTAAATTAGCTTGTAGTGGTAATACTACTCCCAAGCTAATGAGTTTGGAAAACCCATTGTCTGGGAATCAGAACCTTTTACTCTTTCCACTGTCTCCACGAGGTTTGCTGGTCGGCAAACTGCGCATCACTCTCCCTCCTGGGGATCATCAGGGAAATGGAAGTAGGTGCTTATGGGAGGATTTGGGATTTTTACTCTATGTCTACATTTTTGTACAGTCATGATTTAGCTTTAAAAAGAGCATGCTGTGTTTGGCACTAAATATTTTAGTCTTTTTTGAATCATCAAATATTACTATGTTTTATTCAGTGTTCGTTTTAAGAACAAAACATGCCACTTTATAACTATGTGATTCTGGGCTGGGGAGGTCCCCTATCTGTGCCTCAGTTTCCTTCTCTCTAAAATGGGGATAAATGGGAAATAGTACCCATCTAGTTTGAGGATTGGATCGATAAACTTTCAGAACAGTGCTGAAAATGGCAGGTACTCAATAAACATGAGCAGCCTATGGTTATTCTAGTTCTATGAAGAGTGGCATCCTATGCTTAATTACTTTGTTCAGTAAAAATCATTTAGCCAAATTGTTGGTTTAACAAGTTGTTTCATTCTTTAACCATCCTGCTTACAGAGAACATACTGAAGGTTTGATTATTATTATTTTTTAATTCGAATGTATGTATTTTTACTTAAGAGTTGTAGGAGTTCAGGGGTAGTCTTTTGACTCCATGGTGATATTATTCACAAATAATTGGTAACATAAAGTTTAGTTTTATTTTTTAAAATAACATGGAAATTTTGTCGTCAAATGTTGAATCTGATTTTCCACAGATCCTGTGTTTTACCTTGTTTCTACATAAACTGACCGAGTCACAAGGAAGGTATTTGATTTGCTAATAGCCACATAGGAAATCAAAACACTTGGCTCCAAGATTGTTTCCCCAGTCTCCCTGATTCGGTTCCCTTGGAAACTGTACAATACACGTGATTTATGTACTACATATCAGCTAAGCTTAAGAACTCTCTCAGTTGTTTGAAACTTGTTTTAAACACTTATGATAAATTGAGTATTTTTAATGAACAAATGCTCACTTATGAATACATGTATATTTATTAAAGATTTAAAATTAAAATATAAAATTGAAAGTGTGGAAATTATCTTTATATAATAAAAACCCTCCAGATTTTGTGCCCCAAAGGAAATTTGATGAAAAAGAATTTACCATTCAAAGGAATCAATATCATTTCTACATTTTTTTATAGAGTGATTTCAAAATCAGTTAAACAGTTTCAGCTTGAAATGATAGTTTTGGCTTAACCTAAAGTCCTATGGCCACCCCAGGAATGTCAGTTAGATATCTGTTCAGGATCATGGCACTTGGAAAACAGTTAGTAACAGAAAATACTGCTGGTAAGGGAAATATTCCACAAAGGGAAAGTTAAAAGGGAATAGAGAGGACATCAAGGTAGAAATGAAAATTCAGTTTTCATATGCTACAGTACAGTAGCAAAGTTGCCAATTACACTTTTTATGAATCAGTCATGGGGAAAGCTGTTCTTATTTTTAAGGGATTACTGATAATTATTATCATCAGATTAGTAATTAAAAGGCTTGCTCTAACAAGATCTGTGGAGGATCATAGTCTGGTTTAACACAATTTATGCTCATCTTGTCTGTGAAAACGTATTTAATGGGGCCACTTCAGTGTGGCCTCTAGAATACTGCCGCTGTGATCTGGTCCATGAGAAATGTACTACTGCAGTGGAATTTCAGGGAAATCTGTATTTTACCTTTCAAATATTGTCAAAAGAGACTGGTATATATTTAAAAGCCCTAGGAGACTGAGAATTTTTTTGAAGTAAGCAATAATATTTCCCGTTTCTTCTTTCTTTTTAAATTAGTATATCAGTGAGAAATGTAAGTGGTGCCAACACACTTATTTTTGAGTAACAAGGGCCATGACAACCTTAAGGCTACCTTAAAGGTTTTTTTATAACATTTATTTTTAAATCTTATTCCATGACACCTTTTCCCAGAAATGGATTTCAAACCAACTGCAATAGCTCATGTCCAGAATCTGGAAATTGTCTAAATCCTTCAGCTGCAGAGTTGCAGACCATCTCTATCTGTCTGATTGCCATCCATTCAACTTTTAAGGTAAAAACTAATTGTAGTCAGAGCCCTTTGCATGTTTGCTACTTAATTACTTAGTATGTGCACATCAGTGTAGCCTGTATCCTGATAGCTTGAGAGAGTTAATGAAATCTGTGATTTAATATGTTCAGATTCCTGTGGTAAGTAAAACAGCTAAATTGGATAATCTCAAAGACCGAATTTGGTCTGTGTTTAATATTCAGGACTTGAGATTCACTGAAATGGGATCATGGCCCCGCACTTCTGTTCTTTGCGTCTGTGTGGTGGGAAAACGGCCTTTGTTTCTAGTACCATGACTTCCAATTTAGGAGATCGGGTTACACGAGGTGGTGTCTGCACTGTCCAGATTCCCCATGAGCCACAGAATTTCCTGTGCCACTGGACCCCGGGGAGCTGACTGAAAGCTTCAATAAGGGGATTATGACATTTGAAATAGTCTAAAGGTCTGGGTCACCACACTGTCAAACAGTGTTTGAGCTCTTGCTCTTGTAGGATGGGTGTTGACTGGCTTGTCTGTTTCATCTGCTTGAGAGGTTCATATTAGGGGCTGTGGGAGATAGAACAAATTTTCCCATAGCTTTCTCATTGAAAGGGAGGTCAGCCTCTGGCAGTCAGGAGAGTGGTTGCTGGCAGTTTGACAATTATATCAAAAGAAAATGTTAATTGTGAATTTAAATGAAAGATTGTTTGATCCAAGACTATGCTACACACATTTATTATTATTTTGCAGTCTCCTGAACACTTAAGAGACTGGAAGTATATTTATGCAATCGTGTCACTACTATAGACATTGAGGAAGGAAAAGGGAACCTGCCCTAGAAAACAAAGTATCAAATAAGATTGTAGGATAAAGTTTAAAAGTGATTTCCAAAGGTATAAGCTATTTCCAAATATTTAGTTAATGTCATTATCCATGTTTTAGAGTTAATGTTAGATATACCAGAGTATTTTAAGAGTGTACGAATTTTATGATGTTAGCTCTTCCAGTTTACCTAAGTTTCACTTTCCTCACCTGTAAAATAGGGATAATATCCACCTATGTGATTTTTGTGAGAATGAAATGGGATGACATATGTAAAGCACTTAGCTTAGTGCTGATTAGCACATAATAAACACTTCAAATGTCAGCTGTTTTTGAATAGATTTTCATGTCATCTACAGCAGAGTGTTTTTGATCATTTGTTGGTATTGTACCATACTGTATGATACTGTTTTTTAGGTTCTGGGCCTTCTTAAGTATAATGATTTTCCTCTTTTCAAATTGAGTTTTGACCTTTTCAAAAGTCTGGAATTCACAGAAGACAAGGGATTATCTTAACACTTCATGAATGGTGACGTTTATATGGGATTGGCTGGGAGCCAGGTGCAAGCAACATTCAAAAGCAGACATAAATTTTTCCCTGTAACAGAGGCCAAATGGCGCTCCATCCCTCCATCAAGGCTTCGTGCATCTCAATGGGTGTTATGTGTATGGAGCAAGGGAAAGGTCTTGCCACTGCAAAGTAGGGCAGTGTGTTGTGTGAGATGAATTAGTGTGTTCCCATGAGCTCATGTTTGTACTAAAGGATTTCTTTGTCTTGAGGACCTATTAGAGCCTAGCTAGCAGTAAAGGGTCAATATTTGGTCTAATTCTCAGTGGTTGAATGTTACTAGGATGTTCTTTCTGAGTCTGTCAAGAAACTAGTGGTATTAAAGCCCTCCAAAAATGTTTATTAAAATCTTATATACTGCACATTGTTTAAAGTGATACTTGCTATGGAGTTTATTCTTATTAACAAATTTAAAAGGCTGACAAATCTTTTCACCAAAAGTCTTAATATAAGTGGTACTTGAATCCATAAAACTAAGAAAATTTTTGCTCATTGTCCAAAGTTCAGAAAATGTAATTCTAATTATTTATAGAATTATAATCTAAAATTTAATTGTACTTCTTATTATGCCATTTAATTAATTATTTATTCTATTCAATAATGCCATTTTCAAACCCATTTTCTGATTATTTGATAAATTAATGAAAAAATATCAAAAAGTAGATATTAAGAAATTAGAAATTAGGAATCAGTTTAAAGTTTTCCCTTTAAGTTTTATTATGTGGCATTTATCAGTAAAATTAGAACATTTAGTTGGTTTTAAATTATCATTTCTTTGGACTTATTGTGATTTTTCCCCCTAAAGTTTCTGAAACATTTTATTATATACAAGTCTTATATGAACATGACAAGAGTCTTTGGTTTCTCCATTCTGTTTTAAAGATGAAATTTTATACTCAGGGGGAGAAGGAAGGTTTTAATTCTCTTCTGGACATTTTATGAGAAGACATTTTTGATCCTTGTCTAGTCTGTGAATAATACATATTAAGCAAGAACACACTCCCAGTATGGAAAACAAAGTTTATACGGTCCTCTCATAGGTATTATTAGATATCCTCAAATAATGGTATTTGCTCATTTTACAGCAAAGGGACCTGAGGCCCAATGTACACTGTTGGAGTTAAGACAGTGTACATTGCTTAAACAAGTTTTTCCTGAGAATAAGTGAAAACCAGTCCTTGAGACTAGGGAGACATGACTACTAAGTATTAAGTGCATTTTTGTAGTCTGGATGGGTACAAAAATGTACTCTGGATCTTGGAGCAAAAAAAAAAAATATTATGGGGAAAAATCATGAAATTCAAGTAAAGCCTACAGTTTAGTTTCTTAAAAATGTGTAAGAAGTTAAACATTCTTTGGGGGAACACAAGATAAAAAGTTTGAAGACAGCTGAATATATGAAATCTTACACATGTACAAGTAGATATAAGGTTTTTTAATCACACTGTTGTTTTTTATATAGAAACTTTGGAAATAACCCAACAACGCCTGTCAATAGTTTAATAGATAAATAAATGATTGCATAAGTGGGCAGTAAGTACAATAAGCCCTTATTAATGTTGATATGTTCTGAGGCCTTAAGCAGAAGGACATCAAATGAAACCAATTTTACTACAGCAAATTGATATAAACAAGGATTAAATTCCTACAGCATCTCATCCACACTATGACAGAACACTATTTGAGGACCTACTGTACTACATTGTCAGTTAAAAGATGAACCAGAATGGTGTCAACAGAGTTACTTTAAAAAAGTTAATGTCAGTTATTAAAGCAAATTATCAAATAGAAGCCTGTGAATATTTTTTAAACACTTTATTTAAACATCATGCTTTACATTAGACTGTGCGGAAGGATTTATAATAAAAACGAGTAGGTTCAGCTTCTCTTCTTTCCTTTTTCTACCCTGCCCCTCAAGTCGTTTGAAATCATGTTTTCGTTTTTCCGGTGGTCACTTCCACGTCTTGGTCACTGTGAGCGATGCCTCAGTGAGCATGGGGCACTCATCTCTCTTCACAATCGTGATTTCATTTCCTCTGGGTATGCACCCCCAAGTGGGACTGCGAGACGACATAGGAGTTGTTTTTTACTTAAAACAAATTAAAATAAAAATTAGAATAAAATGTTAAGTTAAACTTAAAAAAATAATCTTGTCTACTTTTTTCCATAATAACTGTACTAATTTACATTTTCTCCAATAGTGCACAAGTGTTCTCTTTTCTCTAACACTTCTTATCTCTTGCCTTTTTGATAATAGTCTTTCTAACAGGTGTGAGGTAATAATAGCTCACATTGTGGTTTCGATTTGCCTTTTCCTGATGATTAATGATGTTGAGCGCCTTTTCATGTACTTATTGGCATAGCCTCCTATTCTAACTTCCATACTCTGTGAGGATATTAGTAAGTGTTTAAGTTTTATCTCCCCTCCCAGGTCTGATTCTTCTTAATTACTTTTTAAAAATCTTTCATTTGTTTAGTGTCTCCCTTTCATGTTAGAAGGCTTTTCTCAGAAGGCTTCCTTGGCTGCCTGTTTACTCGGGTTCCGCCCCTGGCTGTGGAGGCTGTCTGTGTGGGGGCCTGTGGCTGCCAGCCTTGACTGCAGGATGACCTGGCTGGCCACTGCAGGAGGGGAACCCTTGCTAGCTGAGCCTTAAGGTCTGTTCTCTTGAACTCTTCAGATTCATCAGAGAAATCTGTTTTCAGCTCCAGCCAAGGGAACAGAATGAGCAGGAAATTGTTGGAGAGTCTTCACTTTTACTGTATGAATTCACACTTAAATCTCCTTTCTCATCTGTGTCTCTTTTCATGCAGATGAGAGGCCCTGTCTCTGTTTCTCTGTCCAGAAACCTCCAGCCCTGCCAGGGTTAGGCAGTCATTTAAGGGAGGGAACTATGCTTCTTAGACTTTGCCCTTCTGTATCAAGGCACACCTTCACCCCAACATCTGGAGCTACCTGGTAGCATCAATTTCTAGTGGGAATTTGGGGGGTTTCAGGGTGTGAATCAGGTTGCTTCTCTCAGTGTGCCTCACTACTGGCTTAGGCTTCAACTCTGTCTGGTAGGTCAGGTACCACTTGCTCTTTTGATTTTAGCTCCAAATGTTCTTAAAAACTGCCTTCCTCAGGTTTGTAAGGGTACATCCTAAAAAATCCTACTTCTGTCAATATACAGAGTGGGGCAAAAGTTGGTTTATAGTTGTGAGTACACAAAACACAAAGTTTATTCTCGAATTATTATTTGTTAATTATTGTAATTATTTTCCCCACAAACAACTGTAAACCTACTTTTGCCCCCCCAGTGATGTATTTGTAGGAGAGAATGGAGGTAAGCTGTGCGTGAGTTCAGCCCGCTCTGTTTGTTCAGAGCCAAATAATCTGATTATGATAAGTGAAAAATAAAGAGATGGTGAAGTCCTCAGATTTTTAAAAATAATAATTCCATTTTGCATGTAAACTCTGAATTTCAGTCAAATTACTTGGTGTGTGTATTTATAATGTCTGCAGAGACTTGGCAGTAGTTCACGTTCAGTGTTCTTTGGTGGTGGATCATGCTGCAGTTAGTTGGACTGAAAGTTAAATTTGGAAGAGTTATTTAGACTCTTCTGCTGCAATGAAAGTCGACAGCCTGTATTAAAATAAAATGTTTAGTTTAGAAACCCTAAAAACTGACTGTTGGTTTCAACCAAAAGAGCTTGAATTAAACATTCTATTTTCTCAATACCGTGTATACCTCTACCAGATATCACAAAGAAAATTTAGAAATTCCAATTCATTTTTATTCTTTTATTATACTTTTAAAGTGTAAACTCTGTAATGTAATTTTTGATTTTAATGATGTTTTCTTTCTCTAGGGAATTGATAACGTAGCATCTTAAGGGAGTTTTAATGAAAATACTATTTTTGATAAGTTGGCTGTCATTACTTATGTATCAGGGACAGTGTGTACATTGTTTATTATATATTCATTTAAATTGAGAAAGCCAGTCAGAAATTGGGATATATTTCCCAATTTATCCCAAAAGCCATATGAGAAAGCCATATTTTTAATGTTTGTATTAACCAGAAACTACCATTTTGTTTTATGTTTTTCTCCCCTTCAGAAAAAGGTATTGTTTATCTCAGTACCATTTTTGTTGTTAGACTTCTCTGTGGGTAGTTTGTTTTCCCCCCATTGTTTTATTTTGAAAATCTTAATATCTGTAGAAAGTTGAAAGAATGATTAAATGAACACTGTGTCTGCCCTTTGCGTAGGTTCACTGAGTGTTCACACTTTGAGCTTTTTCTCTATATTTTCAGTTTCTTACTGCACCATTAAAAATTAAGTTTACATATCATGACACTTTGTCCTCAAATAATTAAGTGTGTATGTCTTTACAGTAAAGACATTCTCTTCTATAATCGTGATACCATTTGCATCCCTAAGAAGCAATTCTGTATCATCTACTATATAATACATATTCATCCCCGACTTTCATCAGACTTTTTAAAAAAATCCTCACTGGAGGATATGTGGATATGTTTATTGATTTTAGAGAGAGGGGAAGAGAGAGAGAAAGAGGCAATGTGAGAGACAAATATCTATTGGTTGCCTCCCATATGTGCCCTGACCAGGACTTAACTGACAACCTAGACCTAGGCATGCGCTCTGATAGGGATGAAACCTGCAACCTTTTGGTATTTGGGGACAGTGCTTCAACTTGGCTGAGCCACCTGGCCAGGGTTTCCCAACCTTTTTTAGCCCCTGGCTCTCCAGCACTCCCTAGGACTCTAAGATCCGAATCAAGATCATAGATTGCATTTAGTTGGTGTATATATTTAGTCTCATTTATTCTAGATAAGCCCCTCTTCACCAGTTGTTTTATAGAGTGTTCCACAATCTGGATTTTTCTTATAATCTCTTCATAATTGGATTTTGATTAAACATTTTTTTTGGCAAAAAATGTACCGCGGTGATGGTGTGTATTTCCCATTGCATCATTTCAGCAGGCACATGTCAGTGGATCCCCTTAATGATGGTGTTAGATCCGATTACTTAACTAAGATGGTATTTACTAGATCTCTTTTCTGTAAAAGTACCTTTTTGGGTGCTTTTCCTCTCACACTTAATGTGTTATCTGTGAGTAATTTGTGCATATCCTGTTCCCCAACAGACTTTTACCCAGAGATTAGTATTCCTTGATCTTTCCTTTATTCAGTTTTTAAATTGATAAAATGGCAATCAGTTCTTTCTCATGTATTACCCAGAATTCTTCTGAATAGAACTTTCGTTTACCACCCTTTCCTCTTTCTTTTTAAAAATATCAGTGTTCACTCATGGATTTTTTTTACTCAGTGTGTTAGAATCCATTATCATTACTATTCTTTTTGATGCTTAAATTGTCCCAAATGTGGCTAATGGGAACCCGTTCAGCCTGGTTTCCAAGTCTTTTTATTTTATTTTTTACCACATTCTTATTGATCTTTAAGCATGTCTTTGCCTTCTGGCATAACAAGATACTTTAAGCTCCCTTCGTATTTTTCCCTGCCCCAGATCTGGTATTGTTATTTCTCTAAGAAGTCCTAGTTTATTTCAGTGGGGATTTGTGTTCAGAAGTCAAGATCTGGGCCTAGATGTGCTTATTGCTACCTGGTAATCACTGCTTTTAGGCCCTTTTAATTGAGAGGGCTAGGAAATAGATACCTATGCTTCATATACCAAGTTTATTACTGATGTTCTCTATTTTATTCTTATACCATGGAGTACTTCTTTACCTTTTCCTATTCTGTATCCCTGGATTCCTCACAATATTAATATATTTATCTAATTGTTTTTTCCTACAATATATACACAAAATAATTTCTCAGTTACTGCACCCATATCCTTACCAGTCTTACTTGGTTCTAGGAGACAGAGATTCACTCAAGCTACTGGAAAAGGTTAAAAAACAAAGGAGTTAGTGTAAGGATGTACAGTGGCCTAGATCTAAGGTAGCTTTTGGCATTGGCGATTTCTATCCACCGGCTTTCTTGGCCTTGATTGGCATTTTTTTCACCCCAAGCGTCTGCTTCTCTGCTTCCCATCTTCAATGTTCCCAAGTGTAGAGGAATTTGCTCAGTAGATTATTCACCTTCTCATAAGTAACATTCTTGTTGAGCAACTCCTGATCCAAGTACCTATGGTACCATTGGCCAAGGTCAGGACAATGGGGATTTCTTTTGTTGCAAGCATCTGGCTGCTTTTTTTTGGTTTGGTCACTGTAATTGTGGGGTGCTTTTAGGTTTCATGGACTAGGACAAAGTGGTTTTTATTTTTCTTAGTATAGTTATAGTTCTTAGTATAGTTACAGAAATGTGGTTAATGGTATGTTTTAAGCTCATGAATAATTTAGAAAATAAGGTAGTAAAACATGTTTAGTTTCCAGCTTGCCAACTGGCAAACTATAGCTTCTTTCTGAACAAATGAAATTAATACACAGTGTAGATATGTTTAGTTATTGGTGACATATTCTTTGAGGGAGCCCCAAAGGAGGAGAAAGGAGTGTTTTCTTTCTAGATTTCTATTTTCTTTAATGTGTAGATAAGTAACTATTTCATTTTAATTTATTTCATTTTTAAATTTTATTGATTTTTAAAAAAGATTTAATTTATTTTTTAGAGAGGTGAAGGGGAGGAGAAAGAGAGGTAGAGAAACATCAATGTGTGGTTGCCTCTCACACGCCCTCCTATTGGGGACCTGTCCGGCAACCGAGGCATGTTCCCTGACTGGGAATTGAACCGGCGACTCTTTGCTTTGTAGGCCAGCACTCA